>CM069136.1:90949704-91053661 GCA_035221665.1 Okamejei kenojei | reverse complement strand
AAGGACTTACCGGCTGTCTGCAACGAGGCTTGTTTTGGAGTTTCATCTCAACGATAAGTGAGTCTCCATCAGGAGGCAGCGGCTCGAGCTATAGATATGTCTGGTTTTTTCACGAGAAAATCAGCCCACAGATAGAGTAACAGATTAGAGGTGTTGTAAAGCTGCCGAAAGTCGAAACGGGAGAAGGCCCAAGTGATGCCTGGGAGTCGAATTAGCACTCGATCCAGGAAGATGTGTCGACTAGGACTCGATCCCAGGATGGATGTGTCAAGACAGGGACAAAAGTGGAAGGTGAGGAATTGAAATCCCTTTATTTTCAGCAGATAGTTATGTTAAAGGAAAGAATTTAAGGAAGATATAAGTCAAATTAAATAGTCGATTGATATACTGTTGAATCAGATGAAAACTCAACTGATGGTGTTAAAAAGGAAACAAACTCAATTATTGAAAAAAAGTTAAGGAAAATGTATGATGATTTAAAAGAAGAGTTTATTGACAAGTTTAATGAACTGGAGGAAAAGCGATAAAAAACTGGAAAGGTTTAAAAAAGACATTAAAAAAGACATTGACCAAATCAGATTTTAAACTATTGAAGAAATGCAGAAGAAACAACAGATGTCTGCAATCAAAGACCTTGAACAGACAGCAGAGCGAATGCTTTGTACTTACAGCGTATTTGATTACAGAAAATGAACGTCTGATGTGTATGCTGACATAAAACAGCCGAGATATGTACTGAGCTAGAAGGACATCAGAAGAAGGCAAAATCTGAGAAGAGAATTGTAGGGATTCCTGTGGGTCGTGAGAATATCGACGGCCCTCGGAGAGTTCACTGCTTAATTAATCAAAGAAGTCTTATCTATGGTAGAGATGACTTTATTTGGCTAGTGATCACAGACGTTCTTGAAGTAGGAGTCAGAACAGGAACCCCGGCGCTCCTCCCAGGCAAAAGGATCATTAAAGTACAGTTTGATTTTGGTTCTGGATGTGCAATTATGCGAATGCTTCGAATATAAAAATACTTGTTTTGAAGAGTCAAAGATTTGTATTTATCGAGACTATCCACCAGAGGGTCGCCAGGAATTCAAAAGCTTTCAATGAAGCCAAAAGTCTTATGCGTGGAGTAGAAAATCTGTGATACGGTTTGTTATTTTTGTTGTTTTTTGTGTTGAAATACCCAGCGGACTTTTAAGAGTTTTTATAAGAATGTGTGGAAAAGTGTATGAGTGTTATGTTTTAAGACCCCCCCTACAACGCTTTGGTTGTTTGTTGTGAGTTTTTGGCTCAGCAGTTCAAGAATTGAAGAATACCTTCAAGGCATGGTTTTTACATGACTTTTCCATCTGTCAGTATAATAGACAGGACTTTTTAATATTTACTGTGACTCGTCAAGAGGATATTGACTTGATGGAATAGAAATGTCGAATGGAATGGAAGGGGAATAAAACAAGATTTGACAAGTCATCTGGATTTTATGGGACATTGTAATTAGTTCTATCATATAACTAACAAAATAATATCAATACACACATTAAGATTATTATACGGTTTTTTTATCGTTTTACCACCCTATTTTTTTATTAATTAGGAATGTCTATATTACTAATAACTATTACTAATATTGATAAACTAATTTTCCTTTTTTGAACTGAAATTAATTGTTGTTTTTCATCTTTTTATATAGCCTTTGTATTTTTTATGTCTAATATTAGTGAGATTTCTAATGTTAGCTATTAGATATTGATATTTTTTAAAGGAAGAAACCTTTTTTTTTTTTAATTCTTCCTTTTTCGCTTTTTTCTTCCCCTTCCTGGTTTTTTTTTTTATTTTTATTCCCCCTCCCCCCCCCTTTTTTTTAACATGATATATATTTATACCCCGTTTAAATATTGTTAAGGATAGTAATTCCCTAATTCAAGGAGCTGGTCGTGTTGTTAACATCTGATGACGGAAGGCGTTCTTAGTTATAGTTCATTATATGGCTGGCACAAAACTACATCGATTCTAGATGTTAGTTATTTTTCTCTTTTACACACAGTACGTCTATTTATTTTCTTTCTATCTTTTATATCTTTAGTAATTTTTGGTTTTGAAATTGGAGTAAATATTATGACCATGGGAGAAAATATTCATGAGGGGGCAAAAAAGAGATTTATAACATCCGATCGGGGTTCAGGTGTAAGGTTGGGTTTATCGCGCTGATCCTTAGATCTGAAGATCCCCATAAATCTAAATGCAGACTTAAAAAGAATACGGGATTGAGGGATTATCATTCTGCAGTTGAATGTTAAGGTATTAAATGATACGATAAAGAGAGGAAATGTATTGACATACTTAAAGGGCAAGTAAAGCTGTTGTAATTTACATTCATCGAGCCCACTCTAAAAAAAGAGGCAGAGGCGGGGGTAAAATACAGGTTGAGAAAAGCTAAATGGATTGTATAATATTTCACTCTTCTTTTAACAAATAAATCAAGAGTCGTAGATATATTATTTCGCTTAAAGGTACTTTATTTTAAGTTTACATTAACCGTAGATGATATATTGATGGTTGATATATTATTGTGTTAGGTGAATTATAATACAGAAAAAGTAATTTTGTTAATTATATATGGACCAAATTTTGATAGTCCATTGTTTTTTAAAAAGTATTTTTATTTAATATTCCGGAATTAACACAATATAATTTGATAATTAGGTGGAGATTTCATCTGTACATTAGACCCTTACTTAGAATGATCTTCAAAACAAAGAAAAAACAAATCACGTTCTAGTGATTTGCTTAATTGCATCTATGCAAAAAACCCAAAATAAAGATGTTTGGAGAACAGAAAAATCTACAGGACGAGAATATTCTTGTTACTCCCCAGTACATAAAAATTACTCAAGAATAGATTATTTTTTTGGTGGGATGACAAAACTTATCTCACCTTACTTATGAAGCTAAATATGATAATATAATAATCTCAGATCCAGTCTCCTGTATCGTTTAAAATTAAAATTAATAATAAATAGAAAAGTTAAGACAGTGGAAATTTAACCCACAAATTTGTTAAAAACAAAGCACTCAGGAATATATCATAACTCAAAATTAAAACTTTTTTTGAATTTAATGGGATCAACCAGTAGATAACGAGCGTCTCTTTATTGTGTGGGATAAATTTAAAGGCAAATCACTTCGAGGGAATATGATTTCTTCACAAGCATTTGACATTAAAAGACTCGGTTGTACTACAAGATCTAGAAAAGGGAGTTAAGGAATTAGATATACAGAAGGCAATAAAAACAGATAACGACATTACATAATAAAATTGTTATATTCGAAATATAAATTATAAAATATAACAGATAACAGAGTGATAATTTTTTTACTAACATACTAAACAATTACAGTTTGAATTTGGGGATAAGCCCAAAAACTGATGCTCGACTATTAAGGAAAATTGTAGCGGAAAAAATTATACATAGGATTAAATCACAAATGGTGTGATTTATTAATACAACCGAAAGTTTAATGAAAAATTTATGCAATATTATAAAAAATTTATACCTGCTAAAACATCAGTAAGTAAATTAGAAATTGATGCATTTATAAAAAAAATTATTGTAACTTTGAAAGGATTGGATTTACAAAATAGAAATTATTAAATGTGAATTTCAATAAAGGAAATTATAGATCTTTTAGATCATTAAAAAAAATGGTTTAAAACACCAGGACCTGATGGTATAGGTTCGGAATTTTAATAAAACATTTCATGAATATATAGTTCCATATTTAAAATCTCTATTATGAACATATATTACAGAACAGAAGCTTCCATATATATTGAACGAATCGATTATAACACTCATACTTAAAATAAATAAAGACTTAGAAGAACCAGAGATCATATAGAGCAATGAGCTCTATTAAATAAGATCAAAGATATTAACAACAATATTAGCAAAAAGATTGGTGCAATTGTTGATGAATTAATACAATCGGAATCAAAATGGATTTATACCAAACGATTATTCGTCATATAATCTAAGACGATTGGTTAATATTATTAGATCGAAAAGAAGTGATAAAAAAGATTTAGTATTATTCGCTTGATGCAGAAAAGGCTTTTCGACCAAGTGGAATGGCACAATTTATTTTCGATTGATGGAAGCTTCTTAAATTAGGGAGAGGAGTTTATTACTGGTTAAATTATTATATGCAAATCCTATAGCTAGATTAACAACAAATCGATTATTATCAATTAAATTTAATTTTATCACGAGGTTTGTAGGCAAGGTTGCCCCTTTATCACCTTGATTGTTTGGAAGCAATAGAAAAACCACTTGCTCAGAGGGTTAAGACTACACCGGAAATATATGGATATGATACCGCAAATACTATTAGATAAAATTTCCTTTATTGCAGATTGATGGATTAATTTATATAACTCAACCAGAAATAAGTATTCGAAATTTGTTAAAACTAATAACGGGAATTCGGATCACTTTCAGGATACAGTATTAATTGGAAATAAAAGTGAAACTTATGCTATAACAATTGAATAAGTTTCATATATTACAACAATTTCCTTTTAAGATAACAAATGAAAAATATTAAATATCTTGGGTTTTTGTTACAAAAGATTTAATTCTCTATTTAAATCTAATTTTCCCCCATAACTAGATTAAATTAAAATAAGAATATGTCATATGGAAAAGTTTACCTATTTCGTTGATAGGGAAAATTAAGCATTAAAATGATTTTTCTTCCACATTATTTTATTTATTTCAATTAATCCGGATATATCTTCCAAATTTTTTTTTTAAAAAGTAGATTCTTTATTACGCCCCTAATTTATTTGGGATTAGAGATTCATGTAGATAAAATAAAAAACATTTATGTAAGTATAAAATAAATGGAGGATTAGCGTTACCAAACTTGATGTTTTTATTACTGGGCAGTGTAATATTAAAACATGAATTTTTGGTAGGAGAAATAGATAATAAACCAAATTGGTTAAGTTTGAAGAGATGATTGTTCTCCATTAGAATTTTGCTCTATTATATTTGCTAATTTTTAGGTAGCTAAGAAAAGTTTATAGTGGAAAATCCGATAATAGAAAATGTTACGCATTTGGAGGGGAAACAATAAAGGAAAGCATTAAAAACTAAATAATCTATACACATATAAGTTTTAGATTGTTAATAAGTTTAGTTTAAACCTTCGATTTTGGATAAGGCTTTTTTACAATGGAAAAATAAAGGAATTTCTAAGATGGGTGATCTTTATAAGGAAAATTACTTTTCTTTCAATTTCATGAGTTGCACAAATTTATGGGCTACATAATAAATAATATTTCAGATATTTACAAATTAGAAACTATGGCTCTGTTTTATATATGATTGAGAGAAATAGAAAAATAGAAATTTTAGATGAATGGTTTGAATAAAACATCCAATTATGGAAAAAAATAAAATGATATCATGTATTTATTATATTTACTGGAAAACGATACTACATCAACAGAAATATACAAGTGAATCTTGGGAGAAAAGAAAACGGAATTAGGCCAAATAATAAGGACCAGACATATTAGGATGAATGTTTACAACATATACAGTATTGTTCTATTAAACGCTAAACATTCTCTTATACAGTTTAAAATATTACATTGATTACATTACTTAAATCTAAATTACATAATTTTTCCAAAATATCTCCAAAATGTGACAAATGTAAAATTTCAGAAAGCAAAATTTGTCCACATTTCATTCCACTAACTGCATATATAAATTGTTGAAGACTGGAAGGAAATATTAAAAATATCTCGAATGTTATTAATATAACATTATAATCCCCTGACCAAAGCTGATTATACTTGGAATAATTGAAACTGCCAATTTATAAACAACGAATCAAAGCACTTTTGTATTGATTATGGTTTAATAATTGGGAAAAAAATTACTATTAAAATTTTGGAAAGGCCCTGCATTCCCAACAATCAAAATGTGGAATAATAGAAATGTCGGAGACACTTCATTTGGTGAGATTGAGGCTGTCCTTATGGAATAGGTTAGATCTCTTCAGATGTAATTTGGTCTCCATTATTAAATATTTGCAGGGTCGTAATGGTTCGGCGCGGGACCTGACTGAAGGCATGGCATTTGAGTGAGATGTAGAGATTACGTTATTAATCATGAATTTATCTATAAGAGACGGGATTATTGACGAATATTTTATTCTCCATCAAACCTCTTCTTATTTTTATTCTATTTCTAATTTCTCTATTTTCTTATATACTAAATAAAAAAAAAAATATAACATAGAAACACACTAGATTAATATTAGATTGGTATATAAATATTCATAGATTTATAAGACATTGTTCGTATTATTAGCATTTCCTAGGTATTTTATATTTTTTAAGTATATAAAAGTTTAGCTTTTATGGGTTACAATTAATTTTTTTAAATTTAGCGATAAAAATAAATAGTGTTAACAGTAGGAAGAAATAATATGAATTATATAAGATTTTCTACTTTTTGGATCAATTTAATATCATAAAAATTTGGTCTTATACTTAATAAAATTAGAAATAAAATGATTATTTACTAATTGTACGCAGTATAATGATAATATTGGATTTGATAAGTAGTAGTATTATGTATCTTTAATTATATAAATACATAACTCTGAAATCTAATAACTAAGGATAAATACAGTATAAATAATATTATTATTATGAATCTGTTATTAGACTTATGTTATTTTTTATACTGAAATAAATTGTATCTGGTTGTTATTTTGTTTCATAATAATAAATTATAAAAAAAAAAAAAAGAAATACCCATATTGATATAGGGCTTGCCAAAAAGACAGACCCTGATGGTGGTGATTTGGATTTTGAAAAAATTGCACACCACAAATTAAAAAGAAAGGCCTAATGTGCCTGGGATAGCAAAATAATTTGCTATACCTGATGGAGGAAGTGTGGTGAGGCTATGTCGAAGAGGAACCTAGCTGACAGCATTAATTATATGGTTTCTCATCAACTTTCAAGATTCGTGATGATTGAAACATCAGAATTATATAAGACACCAGGAAATTGTGCCTCTTTGGAAGTGCTACGTTAATCCTGTTGAATATGGACATCCATGACTCCAAGTATGAGAGCTCAGAAGTGAGATTTCAAAAAACTCTCAACTAATTTTCTGCTGCCGTTACGGCCTATGGAAGACAAATGGAGAGGAGTGGAGATGGATAAGATTCAAAAAGCATACTTTGGGCTTGTTGTGCAATTTTTCTATGAAATTAACTGTATGAGGAAAATGGCGATTCGGCCCATATTTCACCTTAGATTTGCAAGCCTGTGTCGAACAAGTGGTGTTCAAGCTCCTGGGTATCTGTTTGGAGAAAATCTGCCTAAACAACTGAAAGAGTTGGATGAAAGAGCTAAATATTTTAGCGGTGTGAAGCCTTTCGTCTTTGGACAAACAAATTTATTTTTTCGCCTCGAAGGGGTTTTGACTCGGAAATAAGAGGCAGAAATTTGTTCAAGGATGTATTATTCGTCATGCACAGCAAAATGATTACCACATATTCAGGGAGAAGGAGACCACCTAGATCAGTTTGGAGAGGTTATTAAAGACATTGTGTGTTATACTTTAAAGAAACTGCAGATAAAACTCCAGTTGGTGGGAGGGAGATTACAAAAAGTTTTATATAAGACTGGCTTACTATTACTTCTGATTGATTTATATTACAAGCAGTTTCAGGAGCATGATTACATTTAAAGGAAGGGGGGTTAATCCACCTGTACAGAATAAACCTGTTATGCTTTCGTGTTTTACTGCTATTGATAAAGCAGAGATTTAAATGTGGAAATTGACAAATTATCTGAAAAAGGGGTAATTGAAATAACTTATGAACACGAGCATTTTCAAAAATTTGTCTCTAACATTTTTCGGAGAAATAAAAATGATGGTGGTTGCTGCAGAATTATTCTGGACCTTACAGATTTAAATAAGTTTGTAGAATACAAACATTTTTAAAATTGGAAACTTTTAATACTGTAAGATATTTAATTTCAAGCAGGTTGTTATATATGGCTAAGATTGACTTAAAAGATGCTTATTTATTCTGTACCTATACATCTCAGTTTTCGGAGGTACTTAAAATTTAATTGGCTGGGGCAATTATGGCAGTTTTAAAGCTTTGCCAAAATTGGATTGAGTGCAGCTCCCAGGCTCTTTTCGAAACTGTATTGAAACCAGTGTTTAGCCCAATTAATGAGCACAAAAACATATCGTTTGGCTTATCTCGATGACATTCTAATCATTAATGAAATCAAGAGTCAGGTGAGAACTCAGTTTCAGTTACTAAAGCTTTGTTTGAAAAGCTAGGGTTTTTGATTCATCCAATTAAGTCCCAGCTGCAGCCAGCACAATCAATTAACTTTTTGGGTGGTTGTAATTGATTCAGTGACTATGTTAGTAACTTTACAACAGATAAAGTTAATGATATTTTGGTAACTGGTAAAAATCTCATCCACAACCTTATCCTTCCATCCGAGAAGTAGCGAAAACCAGTGGGAAACTATGTAGCAGCTTTTCCTGCAGTAGAATTTGGTCCATTACATTATCAAAATTCTTCAAGGGGACAAAATTAAGAGCTCTCAATTAGAAAGCAGGCCACCTTTGATAGGTAGGCCTATGCAATTAACAAAAGAAGCCTGTGTTGGAATTACATTGGTGGGTTGAAATGTCCCACAAGCTGCTAAAAACATTCTGATTAAACAGCCTGAAATGGTGTTTTTTACAAACAAGATGCTAGTGCTCTCGGTTGGGGCAACAGATTCATCCTCCAGTTGTGGAGGTAGATGGAAAGTTCAAGAAGAAATGTTTCTTCAAATTTATTGGTATTAACTATTTAGAGTTATTGGGTGCTTTCTATGGAATTAAAAGCTATATTGTTCTTCAAAAAAGGGTCTACATGTATTAATTACAGTTAGACAATAAAACGGGCGGTTGCATATATTAATCACATGGGGGAGTTAGATCAGTTCATGTGATTGTCTGGTCAAAAGAAATATGGCAATGGTGTATTGACCACCAAAATGTGGATTTCAGCAAATTACATTCCAGGTAAAAGACAATGTGGTGCAGATAAAAGATCAAGGATATTTAAAGATAACAAACAGAATGAAGCTTAATTCCATCAATATTTAAGAAAATATTATAAAACCCAATTTGGTTTACCGGAAATTGATCCTGTTTGCATCAAGGCTTAATCATCAATTGCCTAAATATGTGTCTTGGGAACACGATCCAGATGCAGTAGCAGTAAGATGTTTTTTCATTAAATTGGGGGAATATGTTTTTATGCTTTTCCACCATTTTGTTTTGATTCAGAAATGTCTGAAGAAAATAGAACAAGATTCTGCCACAGGATTGTTGGTAGTTCCAAATTGGCCAACACAACCTTGGTTCCATTAATGATGACTGGAATATGATTAAAGAACCATATATGTCAATTCCACTAAATAAAAACTGTAGTGATATATTGATTAATCCAGTAAACAATTAAATTTATCCATTATATGCATATATGAATTTATTAATCTGCAGGTTGGTTTTGACCAGACCACTACAGGAGCTGGGATTGTCGGTAACAAAACTATGGAAGTTATAGTCGGATCATGGCGAGATAGCACACAAAAAAAACAATATATGACACTATATAAAGAAATGGGAAGAAAGAATTTGTGCACACAAGTCAATATATTTCTTATGATACTGTGAATATTGCAAATGTTTTGGAGTTCCTTGCCAGATTGCATTTTCGAGCAACATTTAAGTTTTTTTTACAGTGCTATTAATATGCACGCAGTTGCCTTATCATCATTATTTAGGACTAATGTCTATGACCAGAAATCATTTGGATCACATCCATTAATATTCTAGATTCATGAAAGGAATCTTTAACATCAATCCACCCAAACCAAGATATACAGAGATTTGGGATGTGAGCATTGTACTATAACCTTACTTAGGCAATGGACTCCAATTGAAGGATTGTCATTTGGAAATTAACATTGAAATTAATAATGTTAATGTCCATTGGGTCTCAGCTCAAAGAGTTGCAAACTTTACAAATGTTGCGCTTAGGATGTATGCATGTGACTACAGATAAATTGTGTTCTATGTTTACGATCTGATCAAAACAAAGCAGACCAGGGAGATCTGGAGCTAAGGTACCTTTCAAGCTTATCCTATTGATCTACTTTGTGTGTGGTTAAACATTTGAATCAATAATATGTTCGTAAAGTTACTGAAACTCTTCGAGGAAATGAAAAAACGTTAATGATTACGCATAAAAAGCCACACACAAAGCTTCAGTATCAAACTATCTCAAAATGGTTGAACAGGTGTTGCTTTTAGCAGGAGTAGACACTGATGTGTTCAAAATCTCACTCCTCAGGGCTGCAGCTACGTCCGCGGCGAAGGTGCGGGACGTACCACTCGAGCTATTTTAAAAAATCGCAGGGTGGGGAGTAAAGAAGAAACTTTTTCAAAGTTTCTACAATTAAACCTGTTCACAATATGTCATGCTTTGGCCACGCGGTGTTGGGATCAATATAATCACCTGCTTTGTATACTATTGATTACTATAACCAGTTTGTAGTCACTTATATCGTCTATCACTTGTATCATTCCCTCAGATATTAAGTGGAGGTTTATTATATGTTCTTTAACCATTAAAAAAGTTAATTATGAAAAGAACTAATATTAGTCTGTGTTTCTCATGTATGTATTTACTTAGCCGGACTGTCGTACTAACTTAAATATTACGACATAAAAAACACAGAAAGCTTTAAACATCTTCACGTAGTCACTACACTCGTGACTCCGAAGTAAAATAAGTAAGATTAAACGGAGAACTTACAGTTCGAAGTTTTGATCGTTTATTTTATAAGGAGTTACGATGATGGGATTTACTTGCCTCCACTCCCACCCTCATAAAATAAATGATACAATCTGGTAGTTCTAAGTCTTTTTATGAGCACTTAATACGTTACTTTCCGGCTAATTTGGTGTTTCTGTGTTTTTCATGCCGCTGCTTTGAAGTATGCCGTTTGCCAGCGTTGAGGCGGGGGGGTTTTATCACGTAATCCCTCATCGTAACTCTTCAAAAAATAACGATCAAACTTCGAACTGGTAAGTTCTCCTTTTAATCTTACTATTATAGACAAAAGCATTTAATACAATGGGAAAGAGCAGGAATTAAAACTTTGGGAAGATTTGTATTGATACCGGAAAGCTAATATACATTTAAACAATTACTACTAAAATATAATCTGGGTAATGATCAGTCTATTTTAAATTATTTCACAAATATGTGATTATCTGAAAAAACATGCACAAGGAATTTCACACAAATGCCATTAGTCTTAATAGATGAAAGTATACAGAGGTTTCCTAATGCCCCTGTCCCACTTAGGAAACCTGAACAGAAATCACCTCTGGAGACTTTTTTGGGGGAGGGCCACTCAACCAAGGTTTCCGTGCTGTTTCCCGCAGGTTTCCCAGGAAGGTTTTTGTCAGTCTCCCCTAATGGTCGAAAGTGGTTTCAGTTTTAAAAATCGGTAAATTTTTAGTCGAAGCGTTGCAATGCTAGTTGAAGGTGGTTGCCGGGGACAAAAACCTCCGGGAACCACACGGAAACCTTGGGTGGGGCGCAAAGCCCGCAAAAAACAAAAGACCGCAACAATCCCACAAAAAGGTCCAGAGGTTTCTGTTTCAGGTTTGCTAAGTGGGACAGGGGCATGGGACAGGGGCTTTAGTCTCTTGTAGTTAGGGATGCCATAGGCAGTAATGAAGAATCTTTTATGTTTTCTGACACACATTTTCTGTGGTTTATTGAATGAGGGTCTTGAAATGCCAAGGTTATTTCCTTCAGCTTGAGTTGAGACACTTGTAATACCAGTTGAAAATATCAGGTAAATGCAATCCTCAATCTCAATACCGAGTATTTTTCACAGCGTAGACAAAATGCTGGAGCAACTCAGCAGGTGAGGCAGCATCTATGGAGTGAAGGAAAGAGAATAAAGAAAGAGAGCGGGAAGGAAAAAAGAGGGGCAAAGAGAGGCGAGGCCAAGAAGAAAGTAAAAGGCATGCAGAGCGCTGCACTAGATCCGGCAATGAAAATGAAAGGGGCAGGATCGAGGTAGGAAGGCAGAAGAAGCTAAAGAGGCATTGTTTCGGGGTCGAGGTCCCTTCATTCACGATGGGTCTCGACCCGAATAATATTGCTGTTTTTGTTTTTGAAAATCTTTTTCCAACTGTCAGATTGATTTCTTAATTGGGACATTCTTGTAATACAACCAGTGAGTTTGTGAACAGTTTTCCAGATATTATGCACACAATGCTACCTATCAATTCCAATTCACTTTGTATCATAATTAAAGACGTCTGAAGAAGGATTTTTGGCCGGATCGTTGCCTATCTCTTCGCTCCTTTGTTCTTTGTGAGTGTGCTGCAACGCCGGCATGAGTTTCTCCAGCCTTTGTGTAACCTTGTATAATAATTAAATCAGCAACATGGCAACCCTTCCGAGATTCATCAAAAAACGTACTATATATCATCTTGTAGAAGTTGACATTATGCATGTGGTTATGCTACTAGAGGCAATAAATTTAGCCACCTTTAAGGCATTGGATGCTATCTACATTTGATGCTTCCTCTTGGTTACAATTTATATGAGGGGAGACTTAGGAGGTGAGTTTTATTTTACATGGGTCCACCAACTGGAGAGAGAACTTTGCGCAAAATGGACATAGCATGAGACTCATCTTAATTAATATGAAGGGGCCCACTGCACTTTAAACTAGATCATGAGACCTCATTTAATCACATCTTCCTGCATGAACGATAGGTTTTCTCTTAACTTATTTTGGGGATATGATGTCTTCATTGAGAAGATTACTTCTTTGGAATAACTCTGTATTTTTTACTCTCATGCCTTCACGTCCACAGCCAGCACAGATACTCTCAGTGAGGGTCTGCTTTGTTGCAAATTTGTACATAGCTTTTTAACACACTGCAGGAGCAGATACAATAGTTTCGATGGTATATTATATGGACGGTGCAGGAATCAACAAAACGTGCTCACCAGAGATGATGGGAGAACTCCAGAAGTCAATGAACAAAAAGGATATATCTCTAGGACAGCAACATAGAGTTTTACTTGTGAGGTGCGGAAAAGGCATTGAAGGCTTGCAACGCACCCTTGCAAATGTATGTCAAAGCGTCCTGTCCTTGAATGTGAGTCTTTTTATGAAGAGTCTTCATTCATGGAAATACAATAGAATGTAATGTATAGGCAGGCCCAGAATTTATTGAACTTGAACCACAAAACTGATCGAGCACACTAATTTTACAAAACACCCATTCCCCAAGTTTGATGTTTGATAGGAAAGGAATGCCTTGAAGGAATTCTTACAACAAAATCAGGCAGCATAATAGCTGTGAAAATAAAGGTTTTATTTTGGACAGATAGATGGCTAATTCTCATTCCCATCCATGACCGTTTCTGCCCCAATCACATTTCCACTGGCAAATTGAGGCCTAGAAAAAACCCCAGTGTAATCCAACTTAATGTAAAAACTGCTATTGATCTGTCCTAATGAATAATTACCGTATTCGCTTTGATGTACATTCGCAGCCTGGTTAATGGTCATATTATTAGCGTGGACTCGCAGGGGTCCAGCAAAAAACTAAGAGGACAAAAGTTGTGTGTCGAGATGTGTGTTCTTCGGTATGATACAGCTCCCTACTCATCAAATGGGCACGGGCATTTCCCAAACATAAATACCCTATGATTAACAAACCCATGACCTGCGCCACCCACACCGAGACACCTAACTCCTCCCTCTGACAAGAGCTGCAGTTACCAGGTTTGCCCTGCCGGGGCCTACCACCATTTGCTGCCACATGAAGCCCCCCCCCCCCAGAACCAGAGGCACTGAACCGGATGGGACGCCGAACGAGCGGCCAGGTGCGTAGATAGTCCAGTCACACAGGGGACTTGCCCGGTCTGGACAATAATTCAAGGGGGATCTGGGGACGGTTGGTGTTCTTGACTCAGAGTCTGAACTAGGGGGATGAGTTGAGTCATTGTACTGGCGCACGTCAGTCCAGATGGCTGGCTTCAAAACGGGGTGGGGAGCCACGGACACAGTTTTCCTGCCGGCCCCCCATGTCCAAGGCGGAATGTGTGTGCCATGCCGCAGCACCCAGAAAGCGCTGCAATGGTGTGACCTATCGGCAGTCAAGGCGCAGAAAGAGGAACGGACTGTCTACCAACGCTCGTCAATGCCATGGGATGGCAATGTGAAACCACCCCATGATGGAGTTATCAGGACGGGAGCCAGAGTTCAACACTATCTCCTGCAATTGCAACAAACACAGATGCTGGCGGTTTGCCTGGGACCCACCGCGGCCTGACAAATAAGCCACGCGGGATGGTAGCGGAGCGCATACACTGGTTCCACTGACGATCGACGATGACAAATCCTCCGTGGGGGCATTCCGAATCCCCAACAGGACCCATGGGCAACTCGTCATCCACTCAGTGACCCGTGAGGCAAGTCTTCGGGTGTCCTTCAGATGGCGGTGGAACCACTCCACCAACCCATTTCAATCTCAGGGGATGTGATGCTGTCAAATGGTGGAGCTGCATCCCAGCAAGGCGGGACATTTGCAGACCACAGTTAGATTGTGAACTGGACCACCCGGTCCACAGCAAAATCTTGAACGGCAACCCGGACGTGTTGATGTACCTTTTGATGTTTTGGCACCAGAATGCATACCTAGACCAGCGTCTGATTTGCTTCAGCAGCCCGTGCATCTAAAACCTTGCGGCACCATGGCAACCGTTTTTAGGGGGGGTCCTGGGGATAGTCAGGTGAGCCAGCCCGTGGATGACATCGAACATACGACGGTGTGACAGGCCGCTGGACGCAACAGGCTGTAGCTGCCTGTGGACGTCGCACAGGATGGAAGTACTGAGGGACCCAACGACACATCCTCTAGCACCAAACCAAGATCGCGGTCCAGTATGTTTTGCATCTCTTCAGACAACCTAGCTGCACCAACACGAGCCCCCCCCCCCCCCCCCCCCCCCCCCCCCCCCCCCCCCCCCCCCCCCCCCACCCCCCCCCCCCCAGTGCGGCGGTAGTCTATTCCGGAGAGCCGGGATTGAGAATAGCTGTGATCTACAGCCAGGGCGGAAACAAGGCGAGCTGCAACCAGGTTAGATTTACCGGTGATGTGTCAGGACGTTCTGTCGTAAACTCCGAAAATAGGCATTAGCTGGCTAT
Organism: Okamejei kenojei; assembly: GCA_035221665.1. Classification (NCBI taxonomy): domain Eukaryota; kingdom Metazoa; phylum Chordata; class Chondrichthyes; order Rajiformes; family Rajidae; genus Okamejei; species Okamejei kenojei. The sequence continues at coordinate 91,038,300 of CM069136.1, read as the reverse complement.
TGATGATGGGCGCACCAAGGATCTGAAGACCTTGGCGAATGTGAGGTGAGTGGGCTTATGGTCCATTAAGGCTACGGATTCCCGGCCCTCTGGGTAATACCGTTAAAGGCGAGCAAACTCCGGTTCGAAAGCACTGTAGCGTGTTCCGCAGGGTTTGATCAAGGCGTGGCGGCTGAAAAAAGAGCTGCTGCCATTTGCATGACTGAAACAGCGCTGTAGAACGCTGTGGATGACAGCAGAGTCGGAGGACATCAACGCGTAAGAGTGTAGGGGATGGCCACAGTCGGATGAAACGTTGAGGATTGTCGCCTGAGACAAGGCTTTCCTTTGCCCCTTTCAAACGCCGCCACGGCGTTGGTGTCCCATTTGCTACGCTCCTGCCTCTTGCAGTCAGCAAGTGAAAGACTACATGGTTTCTTTATTTATTGCCACCGTCGGCATGAACAATGCCATGGAGGAACGTTACCATGCCCACGAACTCTGGAGGCCCCCACACTGTGGAAGTCGCGGAAATGGTGGATTTGCCTCAATCACCTGTGCGGTAGATGTTGGAGCACTGCTCCATGAAAGTAGTTCGATGGCCCGGGAGTGAGTAGTAGTAACTCTTCCGGGGAGGATAGGTCCATTGAACAGGCATCTGACTCTGAGGAATTAATCACCAGGCCAGTTCATCTAAGGCCGTGGCACAGAGGTAAACGTAACGTGGGCGCAGTGCTTCTGTGTTTTGAGCGACTTTTGCCACAAGGATGAGGTCATCTAAATAAATGACAGAAATGGATCCTGGGGCGCCCACCACGGTGTCCATCAAGCGGTTCGGGAAGGGAAGTCAATTTTGGAAACATAGGCTTAGCGACGGCTTCGTTAGATAGGCTGTGAAAGAAAAACTTGTATGTGGGGGAATGGGGTAGGTAAAGGTAGGTAAAATGATCAGCGGCTGTTGCCACGTCCAGACCCCGGAGTCCCTTCGGCACCATATGTCAGCAGGGAGGCCTAAGGTGTTTTTTTCTAGAGCGTTGGACGATGCCCCTGGTCTCCATTTTCCAAAAAACTCCGCCCTTCGCTATCAGGAAACTTGTCGGGCGGCACGCCTGCGAGGCGTGGGGCGGTTTTTTGACCCGATGGTAAGTTTAATTGTGCATGATCTCCTGTCCGGGCTGGACACTGAAGTGAACTGCAGAACAGCGGGGGACAATGTCGCTGTAAACTCGGGTATGTATCTGAGAGCATTATATTTTTTTGGTCCACCACACGCCGCCACTGGATGTGATTGGTGCGGCGGACGCAGTAGGGGAGCACGGGAGATAATCTCCCCTAATATCGAAGCATGGACAAGGCATGCAATTGCACTCACACGTCCAGCACGGAGGGATATTGCGCTGCATGAATCTGCATGACGCAGGCAATGACTGGAAAAGTCGGCAACAATGAAATCCAGGTGAATTGGCACGAACCAAAGAAGATCAGGATACTGCATGAAGCCATAATTTAGTGCAGAAGGAACGGTTGTTCACAGCAGTTAAGGGGAGCCCACGCTTACACACAAGATGCGTGTCCACTCTGGCCCGGGGGGGCAAAATGATGTCAGATAGTATCCATCAAGAACCCGACGAGACCGAGAAGGTTGATCCAGGCTAAACAGACGATGGATCCTGCTGGCCAATATGCGAGATGACTATTGGTTGGCCGGCACTGGCTTGTTTCCCGGGGAGGAAAAAGTGCATGGACATGGTACGGCACTGCACTGGCGAGGCCGAACCTGAATCCCCAGCGTGGTTTAAACAACACAGCATCCTTATTGCTGGATCTGATACAGAATCAGCCATATCCTGTGCCTCAACAACTTGTCTGGTCTGTGGCTTGTGGGCGTGGGCCTCTTGTGAGGTGCCTGGAACTGGGTGCGCTGTGCCTTCCAAGGCAACTGGAATCAATCCGGTCCATGACTTCTAGCAATTCCAGCGCGGGCCCACTTGCTGCTGGTCGGACAGCCACAAACTCGTGGCCGCACGGCGCTAGCTTCAGGGATCTCGAAGGCTGGGACGGAGTCACACGACCAACTGCTGCAGTGGTAAGTACATTTACAATTACGCGGCAGGCTGAGTTGTTGCCCATGAGCTGTGAGATCTCATTCATAAGGGGCCGTAAGGAGACGTTACGGTCACTGAGCCCCACCATGTTGAGGACGTGAACACTCGCTCCATGTGGCCGTAGTGTCTGAGATCCGTAAGCAGAAGCTCTTTGATGCCTGTGTATTTCTCTGCTAGCGTATTATTTTTCGAGGTGTAAGGAATGACCCGACCAGCCGCTGTGCCTGAGGCAAGAGCGATTTTATCACTGCGTTGTTGGTAACGGGTCTCACGGTCGTTATTTTATGCCGTGGATGTAGAATTGGGACTCGGCTTGTCGGAACCAAATCCCTGGCTGCGAGGTGCATGTAATTTTGATGAGACGCAGCTTCGGGTGTTCAGGTCGGCCTCATTGAAACTATAGAAAAAAAAGTGCTGCAGGAGGAGGCCAAGAGAGTGCCATTCGCGCGCTTCGAGCATCGTAGGCCTCGTTAGGCTGGCTGCGGGACGAGAATGCATTTTCTTATGAAATATTTCACCCTTCCAGGGATTTACCCTCCTGGGTCTTAGGTGGTCACCAGAATAAATAAGGTATGCCACTAGCAAGAGTCCAGCACAAAAGTGGTGTGCTCGGAGAAGACGTGTTTTATTTGGTATGATACAGACTCCCTACTCCTCAAAATGGGCACGGGCATTGCACCAACCCTTAAATACCCCCCAAGGGGCAAACCCAGTGACCTGCACCTCCTACACCGAGACACCTAATCCTCCCTCCAGAGCTGAGGTGCCTTCACTCTGCCCGTGGTCCTACCACCAGGTTGCCGCCACAATATTTCAATGTTATCATCTCTGATTATAGCCTGTTTCTTTGAACAATCATGTCAGGAATTAAAATCACCCAGCTCTATTCAATTTGTGGGTGTTCTACTGAGCGTGCAGGGAACACAATTTTTTTATAATGTGATCACACACAGTGTTTGAATGTGTGTGCTAATGACCTGGATTTTGAATGTATTGAACAAGGGTGACAGCATAACACATTTACCAAACTGCAACCACCATCAAATTTCATATTTCATGTGAAAGCATTCAGGTGGAGTAGTCCATTTCATTCATAGAAGCAGTTGATAGACTTGTAAGTTGTCTGACTGGGAAGATTATGCTGAATCAGCTGCCCAGTGTAGACATAGAAACAACGTCACTATTATATGCATTTAAATGGCTGATGCTAGTCTATGGGGAAGAACTAGCCCTCTTGTGGCTCATTCACCATTACTCCAGCACATCCATATAGGTTTCATATATTTCTTCATTTGTTGTAGATTTTTGTTCAGGTTCTGGTCTGATAACATCTTACTATTCATCAAAGAAAGCTTTAAAAATAAATTCAAGTGTTTAAACCTGACCAGTAGCGCCTCGAGAATCAAGTGATCTATGTTTGATTCTCTCTCGTCCATTCAAATATGTTTCTTTCCTCATAAGTTTTTCAATGTGACATATGAAACACAATATTTATATGCTTTGGGATTTTATTCAATGTGTGATTTAGTTTTATTACTGAGCAGTGCTTGCTATCTGTTTATTATGAATGCCGAAGAATTTAAGCAAAAGGCACTCGTGTCATCACACAAAACAAAAGAAATGAAAGCATAATTAAAAATGCTTTGTATCCCAAACATTTGTCAGACACACATTTAATTTGATTTTGAAGTGAGTAATGTCAAATTCATAATCATTTCCTCAATGTGTCCCTTTGAACAACCATTTTTTAAATAGTGTGAATATTACCAGGATGAAAGATTGTAGAGAGATTAATTTTCATGGCATCTGTCTCCACATCACATTACAATAATTGTGACTGCCTCTGCTATATAATGAACATTCTCACACCTTTTTTATGATCTCATTCCTGCAATATTTTTTGTTTCCAAAAACAGGGCGAAACTCTTCTGATGAATTTTCAAAATGTAGTACAACTACTGTATTTGAGGAGGCAATAGGGGCTGTACATGATTACTGTTTGAGACACTAATCTACTGGCAATTGGATGCGAGAGCTCAAATTGTGCTATAAAGCAAATTTAGTTTTCTAAATGAAAATTTATGCTCCTGCCTCCTTGTCAATTTCCATATTGCAAAAAAGCGTCCTTGAACTGGCAAAAATCAGAGAGCAATTTAGAATGTCATATTTCATTTAAAATATTTTTTAATTATTTTCATGGGAGATGCATAATATTGCATAATTCAACCAATCCTATCGCATTTCAAAGTAGCAAGATGAAATTCCTCTGAGCAATAATGACAACTTGTATTTGTGGTTTTGTATGAAATCCCTTTGTAATTTTTATTGAATGAAGTTTTCACACCCAATTAAAACTACTGAGGAGATATATTTTCTTACAATTTGCAACCAAACAAAAGATATCACAATTTTCATATAAAAGATTTGAAAAGTAGGTGTGAAAAAACTGGCAGAATTATAAGTTCTGAGAATTGTGATCCTGATTTGTGCCTTCACTAATAGGCCTGTCCCCACTCTTGGGCGATATTTCAGCAGACTCTCAAGTTGCCGGCAGTCACCTGAAAAACAGTAACTGGAACAGCGACTGTCAGAATGGAACACTCACACACACAAACACATCGCTTCCTTCACCAGCCTGCTATGCAGGGTGGAGGTACAAGGGCAAGCGGGGGGGAGGGTGCGCTTTGTCTAAAAAATTAACAATCGGTGCAAAGCCAAGGTGAAATCCCTTGTTTTCTGTAAAACTACTGTTACCTTACCTTAGCCAATGAAATCCAACGGTCAGCACTGCTACATTCTACACGAAGAACCTTTCGACCTCTGGCAACCAATTAGGAACCAACTGGCAACCCACCTATAGCTCAAGAATTCTTGCTACTCTCAAGGGTGGCTTCATTCTCGTTGCCGCAAATTTTTTAACATGTTGAAAAAATTCACAGCGACCATAATGAGGCGCGACTAGTTTCCCTGAAATGCGGAGAAACTCCTCACGACCATGAAGGGACTCCCCGGCAAACCACCGCAAACATGTGCCAATCATGCGGCGGCTGGCTGCATAGTCTCTGCAGACACCTAAAAAGTCGCCTAAGTGGGACAGGCTCATAAATCATACAAAATTGCATGCAAAGTCATTGAAATATTTGAGTTCAAAATAGTTAATGTCTGACATTCAAAACAATTGTAGAGATATTTGCTAATATCCAGCTGCACTCACATTCATTACTTAACTGCCAATTTCCATCTGCTGATATTTACTTGGACCTCCCTCCCCTTGCTCCCTCCACCTTCCTTGATCTCACCATCAAGAGATAGCTATGATGTGGTAGTAGTCTATACAAAACTACTGACTACAACAATCTATTTCAACTATTCTTCCCACCCTGCTCCCTGCAAAGACGATCACCTGTCTCCCACTATTCCTCTTGTCTATCCGCAGTGCGCCAAGGTGAGTTGTTCCATACCAGGATATATGAGATGTCCTCATTCTTTAGGGAACCAGGGGGTTCCCCTCTTCCTCATAGATGAAGGCCCTTTACACCTCTCTCCTCATCGTACCCACAGTTCTGCCCTTGCTCCCCTCCCCCTAGTCAAAACAGGGACAGAGTATCCCTGGTCTTTACCTTTCACCCATCAGCTGGCGCAAACAACACATAATCTCTGACATATTCGCCACCTTCAACGAATCCCTTCACTAGTACATCTTTCTATCTCCACCTTTCTGCTTTCCATAGAGACCATTTCCCTCCACAACTCCCTGTTTAACTCGTCCTTTCCCTCCCAAACCCACCTCCTTCCCAGGTACATTCCACTTGCAAACTGCTTGAGATTTGCAACTCCTGTCCCTATACCTCCTCCTTGACTCTGTTCTGGGACCCCAACAGTCTCCTTTCAGGTTAGGCATAAGGTTCACTATGCACCTCCTCCAAATCATTTACTGTATCCTGTTGATCAAAGATGTGGACTCTTATACATTGGCAAGACCAAACGTAAACTGGGCGATTGTTGCCAAAACTTTAATTCTCCCCTTCCCATGCTGTACTCTTCTGTCCTAGGCCTCCCTCCATTGTCCAGTGAGGCTTACGCAAATTGAAGGAACAGCATCTCATAATTTGCTTGGGAAGCTTACAACCCAATGGTATGATTGTTGAGTTCTCTAACCGTTCAATTAACCCTTGCATTTCCTCTCTGTTGTCCTTCCCCCCCACCCAAATCGCGCCACCTAGCAAACAGCTAACAATGGCTTGTTTTCCTTAATCATTCGTTACTTTTTTTTGCATATTTTTCATTTCATTTGTTTCCAAGATCTGTTCTCATTACCATCTATATCTCTCATTTCCCTTTCCCCAAACTCTCACTCTGAATGGGTTTTGACCCAAAACATCATCCATTCCTACTCTCCATAGATGCTGCCTGTCCACTGAGTTACTCCAGCAATTTTGTTGTCTATCTTGGATTTAAAACCTGCATCTGCCGTTCCATCCTGCAACATTTTGTTCACTCACTGTGAGTACATATCAAGAAACATTGGGATGCTCCACAAAATTGATTGGAATAGATGTAAAAATAATGGGAGGGAATGCTGTCATGTTGATTCCCTGTGGAAACCAGAACCAACTTTATGGCAGAGATTTAACCTTAGAATTCTTCCAAATAAATTTTTAATTACAGAAAAAAATGTAGCTATTATATTGATTAAGACACTGCTGTGAGAAGGTACACAGACACCTTAAGGTCTTCAATATTTATTTCATACTTTATAATATAGCCCTATGGTACGTGGTCTGTCATGATCACCAGAGAGAGAGTAGGGGGTATTAGGGTTACAATTATAGCTATTCCGTGGGGGTGATGGTTGTAGTAGTTTATTTGTTGTGGTGTTGTTTTTTTGTGGGTTGTTTAGTTTTTCGTGTTTGTGTTGTGTTTGTGTATGTGTTGAGTGTTCAAGGTTTTTTGTTTTGTGTTGTTGTGTTTGGTTTTGTTATGTGGAAGATTTTTGTTGTTGTTGTAAATTGTTTTTTTTGTTGTTTTGTGGTTGTTGTTGTTTATGGTTGGTTTGTGTGTTTTGTTGTTGGTAGGGTTTTTGTTTTTGATTTTTTAGTTGTATTTATTGTTTTTGTTTGTTTGTTGTGTTTAGTGAGTGATTATGAGTTTTGCTTGAGTGAGGTTTTTGAGTTGGTTTGTTTGTGGTGTTTGATGTGTTTTTTTTTTTTTTTGGGTTGGTTTTGTTTTTTGGTTTTTTGTATTTTATTTGTATTGTTGTGTTGTTGATGTTTTTTTTTTTTATTTAGGTGGTTGTTTTTGTTGTTTGTATGGTTCTTTTTCTTTTGTAGAGTAGGTTTTAGTTGTTTGTTTTTAGGTTTTTTTTTTTTGTTGTTTTTGTTGGGGTTTTTTGTTGGTTTGGTTGTATTTGTGTGTTGTTGGGTTTGGGGGAGGGTTGTGGGGATTGTTGTGTTTGTTTTGTTGTTAGGGTGTTTTTTTTTTTATGCGGTGGGTGGTTGTGTGTGTGGGTTTGATATTATTGGGTGTGTTTTATGTTTTTGGTGGTTTTGCGTTTTTGTTAGGAGGTGTTTTTGTTGGTTTTGTTGGTTGGTTTGATTGTGTGTTTGTTTTAGTGTGTTTTTTGTTGAGGGTAGTTTGTTTGGTGGTTTGTTTTGGGGATTGTTTGGTTTTGGGTGTTTGTTGGTTGTTGGAGGGGGTTTGTGTGTGTAGAGTTTGGGGTTGGTGTTTGGTTGGTTTTTTGTTGTGTTGTTGTTGATAGGTTTTGTGTTTTGTTTGTTGTGTGTTTGGTTGTGTTAGGGTGTTGGTTTTTAGTTGGGTGGGGTTGTTTTTTGTGGTTGTTTGTGTGTTGTTGGGTTTTGGTGTTGTTGTTTTGGGTTGTTTTGGGTTTGGTTTGTTGTTTAGTGTATGTTGTTTGGTTTGTTGGTTTGTTGTGTTGTTTGTGTTTGTTGTATTGGGTGTTTTGGGTTTTGTGTGGTGTTGTTTGTGGGGTGTTGGTTTGATGGGGGTTTTTGGTTGTGTTGTTGTTGGTGTTTTGTGGTTTTGTTGAGTGTTTGGTTTGGGTGTTTGGTAGGGGTTGTTGTGTTGTTTGTTTTGGGGTTTGTGTAGGTAGGTGTCTTGTTTTTGTTTTTTGGGGGTGGCTTGTTTATGGTTTTGTTGGGTTGTTTGGTTGGGTGTGGTGTTTTGTTGTTTTTGTTCTTGTTGTTGGTGTTGTTTGTTTGTTGTGTTTGGTTGTTTGTGTTGGGTTTTTTGGTTGTTGTGTTGTTGTTGTGTATTTGTTGTGTTGTGTTTTGTAATTGTAGTTGTGGTTTGTTGTGTTTTGGGTTGTGTTTTGGGTGTTGTTTGTTGGTGGGTTGTTGGTGGTTGTTGTGGGTTGGTTGTTGATGTTTGTTGTTTTGTTTGTTTGTTGGTTGTTTTGTTGTTGTTGTTGGTTGTTGTGGTAGTTGGGTGGTGTTTGTTGTGTTGTTTGTTGTTTGGTTTGTGTGTTTGTAGGTGTTGTGGTTGTTAGTTGTTACTTGTGTGTTGTGTGTTTGGTTGTTGTTGTTGTGGTTCGTTGTGTTGTGGTTTTTGGTGTGTTTGGGGGTGTTTTGTTGTTTTGGTGGTGTTTGGTTTGGTTGTTGGTGCGGTTTTCGTGTTGATGGTGTTGTTGGTTTCTGTGTTGTTGGTTGTTTGTGTTGAGTTGTTGGTTGGTTGGTTCCCGTTTTTGGGTTGGGTGGTTGGTGTGGTTGTGTTGGTTGTTTTAGTAGTTTGGTGGTTTGTGTGTTGTTGGTTGTTTGTGTTTGGATGTTGACGTGGTGGACATGTTGTGAGGTTGTTGAGTGGTTGTGTTTGTTGTGGTTGTGGGGTTTTCGTGTTGTTGGCCATGTTTGTTGTGTGGTTGGTTGTTTTTTTTTATAGGTGTGTTTTTTTCTTGTTGTGTGTTATTGCGTTGTTGTTTGTGTTGGTGTGGGTTTGTGGTTGGGTTGTTTGGGTTGTTTGTTCTCGTGGTGTTAGTTTGTGTTGTTGTTAGTTGGTGTGTGGTTGCGGTAGTGGGGGTCCGCGCGCCGTTGGTTGGTTCGTTGGTTGTGGTTGGTTGGTGTGTGGGTGTTGTGTGTTGTTTGGGTAGTTTTTTTTTGGGGCGGGTGTTTGGTTGTTCTTGTTTTTGGTTTGATGTGTTTGGTTGTTGTGTCGTTGTGGTTGTTTGTTGTTGTTGTTGGGTAGTTCGTGTGGTTGGTGTTGTTGGGTTTGTGTTTTGGCTGAGTTTTGTTTCGTGTTGTAGTTAGTTTTGTTTGGGTGGGTTAGTGTGTTGGTGGTTGGGTTGTTGGTTGTTTTGTGTTTTGTTGTTAGCACATATCTCTACAATAAAGGTGTATACACTATCATCTACATCCTTCCTCTACCAAAACAAACAGTGAGTGACAGCGGGTGACCACGGTCTCATGCGCTAGGGTAAATGCAAACAGTAAAGCACGGGAATACAGAATCACACGTAATCACAGTAACAGGACCGGCGGCCTGACCAGGCGAACGGACCGGGTCCACACCTCGCCATCACCTCCTCCCCCGACGGGAACAAGTGGGGAGGACAACGCTTTTATGGGGCATGGTGCGGGCTACGGACAGGAGATCACTGGGTTGGACGACGAAGGCCATCGGGGGGGGGGACGAGGGACGGAAGAGAAGGTCAAGGAAGCTGGAGAAAGCGGGACTGCAGCCGGGGAGGCGGACAGGAGGAGGAGAGGGGGGGTGACCCCAGAGGAACGGGCAAAGCATCTGGGCCACGACAGTGGCGGGGGGGGGTGGGGGCATTAGGGGGGGGGGGGGGCATAGGGGGGCTTAGGAGCGACGGGGGGGTGGGAGAGAGGCTCGTTCACGAGCCGGAGGATGCTGGCACGGGGACCGGGCGGTACTGAGATTTGTCGTGGTTAACAAGGTTACGAACGAGGGGGATCTGGCAGAAACCGATGACCACGGCCAGCTTGGAACAGCCAAATGTGGACATCATACGGATGATCCTGGCGGGGGAGAAGAGGGCGGAGGAGGGGGACAGGGACTGCTGAGACAACCGGGACCGTGGGCCTCGTGACCCCGGGACATGAGTCGCTGAGCCAGGGAGCCCATGGGAATCTCCTGTCCTATCTTCTTCCTGCGTCTCACCAGTCTATCGCGTTTTATTTTCTTAGTCCGTTCCCTACCTGAAGGCAGTGATGGCTTCTGAATGTCATAAACCTGAACATCCTAGTCTTTGGATGCAGACATCACTCATCACTGGAGTGTGTTCCAAAGTGTCTTTGAGCATTATGTTTACAATCGCTCCACCCTGCTGGTGGCCCCGCTGTGTCAAGGCTTCTCCTGCTGCTTAAAGCTAGCTGGTCCCGAAAGCGCTTGAGCGATCAGAGTTATTCATCTATAGACAGGGTGAGAGTATCCAGGACTCGGTATGTCTGCTTTGCTAAATTTACGGCGATGTGTGACCTTCCCACTAACACATCTTTAGAGCATTTCAAACTGCTCTCCCAACGCCAAAACCCTGGGGAATATATTGACAATTTCTGTGGCCGTGCTGCAGCCAACTGGCTCGCGATGTGACCTGCATGTTCCTGACCCTGATACTTGGACCGTGACATCTTGGTCTTTGGTCTAACGGGATGATAAGCTGCGCTCTGAGCTGCTTACGTAAGCCTGATCTGGCATTTTCAAGAGGTGTTGCATGCCTCTCGTTTAGTGAGGCTATCTCCTCCGCCTGTACCTGACCATGTGGTCCATGCAGCCAGTCTCGCTGGTCACCAGTACAATGCTCCCCGGCGACAGAGGGCAAGCCCACTGCAGGGCTTCAGACCGCCTCTCAACAATGTCCGGATGAATTGTAACTTTGTTTCACACCGTTCTAATGTGTGCCTGGGCATTGGGAAAACCTGTAATTTCTGCAACAAGGACCCAACCACTTCTCGGCAGCATACCGTTCCCATGGGAAACCCGCCACAGCCACAGCAGAAACCGTCTCGCTACCTGAACACGTGATGATACAGCGTCTTTTTGCCATCTCGACTGATGGGAACACCCCCCAGTCTAGAGCTCTGACTCTTCTTTTGAGGCGAGCTGGAGTGTGTTTTCCTTGCAAGGTGCAGCTGCTCTGATAACGGACCAGACCGTCCTGAGTCATGGTGAATGGCTGGCCTTGAGCTCTCGACGTTTGAAGTGTGGATACGGGGGCCTGCTGATAAATGTTACGTCAACAAGCCTGTTCAGGAAGATAAGAAATAATGAGCTGTTTCCACAGACAGTTTGCTGTTTTACGTGCCTATGGGGGTTGGTGTTTGTACTTGTTCCTGTGGGGATGGGCCACGCCACTCTCCACTGCAAGGTGCTGAAGACCTCTTCGGCCCCTCTCTTTCTTCCTGATTGGTAAATGTGACCCCCTTGCTCAGCGAGGAGGCCTGCCAGGACCTTGGATTGGTGAAGGCTTTTTCCCCCACACATGCGATGTCCACATGGTAGAGGCACCCCCTGAAGCCGAATTCCCTGACCTGTTTGACTCAAAAGCGGGGAAGTTGTCCTGCAGCTACAAGGATTGCCCTCATTCAATCCCACTTCTGACACATGTAGAGAAGGTACACAGACACCTTAAGGTTCTTCACTTACTTTATTAAATCATACATGTATAACCCAGCTGTACGTGGTCTGTCACGATCACCAGGAGAGAGAGCTAAGGGGCGTGTGGGTTACAATTATACTAATGGTGGGGGGTGGTTGGTTTAGCACGGACATCGTCACTATCAATTAAAGGTGTATACAGAATCTTATACAGACACCACCCCACATAAAGAAGCCTCCTGAAATTGTCGAATTTTAAAAACAGGTATTTGTAATTCCATAGCAAATTTGTAGATGACACAAAGCTGGGTGGCAGTGCGGAACAGTGTGGAGGGAGGATGCTATGAGAAGGTGCTGTAGGGTGGACTTGGACTGGTTGGGGGAGTGGTCAGATGCATGGCAGATGCATATTTAATGTGGATAAATGTGAGGTTATCCACTTTGGTATCAAAAACAGGAAGGAAGATTATTATGTAAATGGTGTCAAGTTGGGAAAAGGGGATAGAGTACTATGTGATCTGGGGGTCCTTGTTTCATCAGTTAATTAAAGTAAGCATGTAGGCACAGCAGGCAGTGAAGAAAGTGAATGGGCATGTTGCCTTCATATCAAAATGAGTTGAGTATTGGAGCAAAGGGGACCTTCTGCCCTCTAGAGGCAGGAAACATGTTCCGATGTTGCGGGGGAGTCCAAAAGGGGTCACAGTTGATGAATAAGGGGTAAGCCATTTAGAAATGATATGAGGAAACACTTTTTCACTTTGTGAGTGTGGAATTCTCTGCCTCAGAGGGCGGTGGAGGCCAGTTCTCTGGATACTTTCAAGAGTGAGAGCTGCTTAGAAGAACGTTTGGCCGGATTAGGGCTCTTGAAGATAGCGGAATCAGGGGATTATGGGGAAAAGGTCAGGAACGGGGTTCTGATTTGTGGATGATCTGCCATGATCATTTTGAATAGTGGTACTGGCTTGAACTGTAATGGCCTACTCCAGCATCTATTGTCTATTGCCTATTGTTAATCAATTGTACAGAAAGTTAAATATTTCCAGGTTTTAGATAAAAGTATAGTATCATTTGAATTATGACAATTTTACAGCCATTGTCTACTGTGCATGTCCACCACACCCACTCACCCCCATCACTGAGCCATAGCATATTTATGATGTCGATAACAAGTTACCATCTGTTCTACATTTATATAATTTTTGAAAAGTTATACTTTTCTATATTGTAGCATCGCTGGTGTAAAGTCCATCCAGCTATCCATGAGAAGTTATGTGCAAATCCAAAGTTAACAAACCTGTTTTTTATCCTTTTCGAGGGGTGGGATCAGGAGGGTTGCCACTAGCCAATCCACCTGTGGTTGAGCTTGTTAATGGGATGAGTTTGGTTGGGAAGTGTTCCCTTGGATTTGCTACTTTTTTGTATCTTCACCATTCCAACATCTGTTAGGGGCTGAAAAAAAGGTAGAAGTACAGCCTCGGCACCACCAATTATTGTAGCATTGGACAACTGATGGGTTGGGTGGGGAGATTGGGACCAGCGAAACTGATGGTTTTAAAAATGGGGAACCGAGAGGCTGTTGCTGTTGGGCAGGCAGGGATATCAAAAGAAGACATGATCAAAGTTAGTTTTTGGAGAGTGGTGGAGAGACATTGAAAAACAAAGGTAAATTCTACGTTTATTATTGTAATAATTTGTTTACTTCGCCCCCATCAGAAATTAACTGAATTTAAGTGATTTCAAGATCAACAGAAAGAATCATAAAGCACATTCAATTAGTTATTAAATAAATATTTTATTTTGTATGAGTATTTTGGAATTTAAGAAATGGTAGTTTGTAGTTGATTATGGGCTTTTTTGGTTATTAGCACACATCCATTTTTATATACAAAAAAAAAAATGTTGTTTTGCTTGGTGAAAGATAGTAAATTTTAAAAATAACACACAAAAAAATAACGAATATTCAAACTTTTACTGGAAATTAAAGAAAAATAAAGTAACACCTTATGGAATAAACAATAGCAGCAACACAATCAAATAAACGCCGATCGACAAGGTCGTTCTCTAGTTATAGTGAGACCTCAAATTTATAAAGAAGGACTTCAAATTTGATTGATTTAGTAGCCAAATTAGAAGTAGCTTGTATTTTGAGGGAAGTTCCATAAATCATCCGAGTAAATGACTGTCAAACCACAGTGTGAGGCAAACTGAAGAGAGATTTCAGGGCCAAGGACAGCATATTTCTCAAACAATTAGCTAAATGACATGATACACCAGAATCAAAATGAGTTTAATTGAGGATTTACATAAAGGTCAAACAGTTCAAGGGGATGCAGCTGTCGTATTTCAGAGAGAAGAAAAAAATTGTCACTGATAGATTTTTCAGTGATTCCTTGCTTTTTATGCCTTAGTGAACAATCATCAATTATCTAATATGAACATCTACAGTTATTCCAGTGTAAAGCTCGAATGGTATTTGTAACAAAATGAAAGAGGAATTTACTTACAATGCATAAGGAACATTTTGTGCAGTTTACATAGAATAGAGTGCATGGCTGATTTTTCCCATATCCTGAGATTGTGGTAGTCCAATTTAAAGTATATAAAATAGATTGGTAGTCAAGTGATTGTCCTTAACCTGCATGGTCACTCAGATTGCCCCATCATTTAATAAGGGTTTACAGTGCAGTGAGCAGCATTGTGTTGTGATACCATACTGAGCTCCTCCTCCAGCACTTAGTTTTTTACTTCAAGATACCATTGTCTGACATTTTTCCAGTATCTCTATATTTTGTGATGCATTACTTTTAATGTTTTGTCTTTTTCTGAGTAGACAAAACCTTACATTGTCCACCCAAAACCCATTAATGCAACATTGTATTATTTGAACATTTTATTTTCACTGGTCAATCTGTTATAATATAAAGTCAGAATAAAATGCTGGTTGTGTTTTTTTGTGGATTTTTAAGTGGCTACAATTTTCAAGATTTCTTTCAACGAATCTGATGTATGCGATAAAGCTTTCCACACTGATAGAAAAGAAAACAAGTAGTGGCATATAATTAAATTAATTTGGTTCCATTTTAAAGGGTTAATTTAGTCAATGTTTTTGAAATGTAATAACCACATTAATTTAAATCCAGATTAATCCATTCTAGGCAGCAATTTATTTCAATCAAAAAAAACAAATTAATACAGCTTATAGTGCAGATTTGTGTAAAGTCAAACATGGATTTTATATGGGTCCTATCTGAGCTAAAATTCTGCAGTATTCAGCTTCTGTAACAAAATGTCCATTTTACAGGAGCCAAGATATTTATATTCCATTATAGCAGCAAATAGAATGGTGATGAAATTGATTGAATTGATTGGCTGCCATTTGTTTTTCCTTTTTAAAAGAACAAAAAATAAATGGCAATTTTAGGTCTTTGATAGGACCATCGATGCCAAAGCTGGTGATTTCAAGCATAAAAACAGAAACTGTTGGAAATACATGGGGAGAATCAGTCACCCGCTGTGTAAAGGAAAGATGGCGTCATTGATATTCCGGAGTTTTGACTTTGTAGGGAAATGAAAATTATTATTAGGTAAACAGACTTTTAGAAAAAGTTGGAAACAAATGAAGATTAGCATTTTGCATTGGATGCCACTGTATTGGAGCATGGTCTACGAGTGATCTTAATTTTATACTATTTTTTACTCTTCTGATTTACGGAAAAACATATTTTTTTCATTTTCAATTTTAGACGTGATGCATTGCTGTTTTGTCAATTGTTCATCTGTTTCCTCTGTCTTCCCACTTTTTTCCTCTTTAATATTACTATTTCTTTCTCTTTGTTTCTTTTTGACACTTTTCTATTTAAGGTTTACAGATTATTCATTACTCACTCCATGATCGTAGCATAGGTTTAGATTATATCATTTTGTCTTGCCATTCATTTTCTTACCATAAAAAATCCCCCATCTATTTTCCAGCCTCCCATTCTGATAAAGGATCACTTTCCTGTTCTTTTCACTTTACAGATGCTGATTAATGGCTTTGAAAGTAAGTGCAAACACATAATAATATATGCTCTGATGATTTGCGTCTTCCAAAAACTTTATGCAAAGATAACTTCGGTTGACATGCATTCCAAACAAAAAGACAATTCAGGTGAAATCAACCACATGGTTTTAAACATCTGGACAAGTTAACTGGTTTCTAAATTATGAAGTTGGCTTGACTTGCAAACCACACATTGATTGAAATCACTGCTCGCGAACATGCTGAGATTCATAAGAACAACCAGCCTACTCCTTTACTCCCGTGCGCAGTGCCCAAGAGATAGAATGAACTTAGATTGCAAGTAGGCCTAAGCCCACTAGCTGAATAAGTTTTTCTGAATAGCAGGAATTAAGCAAAAAAAAAAAAAAATAAAAAAATAATGATAAAAAAACAAAAAATAAAAAAACTCTCCAATGAGTCCAAACAAGATGTACAGGCTGGACTGGGTAGATTGGGGTTGGGGTTGGAGTGGAATTACTAAAGGTTTAATTCCTGAATATTATTTGGGCGGGTGGTATTTACTCTCAACAATTTTATGGTGTGATTACTTAATATGTTTATGACAAAGGTCACTCCACTTTTTAACTGAAGCATTATTATAGCTTGACATCTAGAGGATAGATATTTAAGGAGGCTGGCAAAGGATTTTGGATAAAGAAAAGTATTTTCATGCAGTGAACCTGAACCCGAGGGCATCAGAACCTGAGTCCTTGCCCTCACTGTACCCCCAGTCAAAGATAACCAACTGCTGTCAAAAGCAATTGGTTTTACAAAACCGACACTTTTCAAAGTATTCAAATATATTTAATTAACAATATGTAACATAAATTAAACTAAGAATAAAACTGACACTTAAAATATCAGTGGTTTAAAAAAAAAAAAACCCATGAAATATATAGAAATACAATAAATAAGTCATCTCCAACATCTATCTTCTCAATGCTGGAGTCAATGTGGCATTTCATCCAGTACCTGCATAATTTAATGTTTCATTGGGGACCTCAATATTGCTATACGATTAAGAGTACAAAGAGAGGGAAAGATTTGGAGGTAAAATTTAGATGTTGAATAGCCAATGGCAAGCATCTCTGGAGGGGATGGATGGCAGTGTTGTGGGTTGGAAACTGTTCTTCAGAATGATTGTAGTAGTGGGGAGAATGCTGGAAAAGAGGTGGGGGCAGCACAAAGCCTAGAAAGTGATTTCAGGACCAGTTTGAAGTTGCAAAAATGGATGTGCAACAATGTGGTGGTGGGGGGAAGGGGTTAGGGGGTCATATGAAAGAGAAAGGGGGAATGGGGCATATTACTTAAAATTGGAGAATGAGCATTCCATCTTCATGCCATTAGGTTGTAATCCATGTGGTCATATTCCAAGCGGATTAGGAGGTGCTGTTTATCCAAGTCTTGGTGGTGGCTTCATTCTGGCAATAGAGGAGGCCAGACAAAAAGGTTGATATGGAATGGGAGAAAATGGTTAGCAACTGAGACATCCAGGAGATCTTGAGGGAAGGGCAAATAAAAGTGTGCCATTCTACGCTTGGTCTCGTTGATGTGGTCTCTTCGAAAAGGAGACCACATCGGAGCACCGATTGCAGTACAGCCAAGGATTGAGGAGGCGCATGTTGCACCTGGAAGGGTGCTGAGGTCCATGAATGGATGTGAAGGCAGATGTATATGGATAAAGTGTTACATCTGCAGTTGGCAGGAGAACATACTTAGGAGGGGATGTGTTGGGTAGGAAGGGATGAATGAAAACAAATCAGTCATGGAGTGAGTGGTCTCAGTAAAAAGCAGAAAGGAGTGGAGATGAGAAGATAATGTCTGGAGAGAATAGTATGATTGGTGGTGAAATGTTAGAGAAAGATACAGAGTGATGGTGGGGTGAATGGGCTGGAAAGAGGTGAGGAGCACGAGCAGAAGTCTGGACGAGAGTAGACATGGGTGAGGGTTCCATCCACTAAACAGCAGAGGGGAACCATGTTTTACTGAAGAAAGAGGATATCTCGGATGTCCACAAGTAGAAGCAGATACAATGGAGGCAGAGAAATAGAGTGTAAGAGATGGCGTTCATGCAAGAGAAAGGGAGGGGAAATGTGATCAAATTAACAATGGGATCAGGGGTGTGGAAGTAGACGCATTCAGTCGATAGTCTGTCTTGTGGATGGAGGCTGAGAGGTCAAGAAGGAAAACGAGAGGTGACAAGGGACAGCCCAAAGTGAATCTAAAGGTAGGGTGGAAGTTAGCAGTAAAGATGATCAACTCAATGAGTTCTGTATAGGCATAGGGACAGCACCGATGCACTCATCGATGTAGCAGAGAAAGAGGAGTTGTGGAATGGTGCTGGGGTATATTTGGAACAAGGACTGTGAAAGGTGAAAGGAGTCAAAGGTGAGTCATTGTTAAGGAAGAAGGAAAGCATTATTTCTGTCAAAATCACTCATCACTTGTAGTATAATACAGTGATGCAGGAACTGGGAGATGTGTATGGAAATCATTTATTAAGAGTCAGATGGGCAGAAAAATTGGCAAACTGGGATAATAAAAATTTCCATGATTGTTGATTTGAGATATTATAGCTATTGCTCACTTTTCACAGGATTGATTTATTTTTGTTCTATCCCCAACCTCACCAGTCCCCCAACCCCTCCCCCTCCCGACCCCCCACTTTATGTGTGACTGGAAACTAACTTGTCCATGTTCTTTGTCATTTTAATGAAGGTCAAGCACCTCTAGCACATTTAACTGTTTCTTTTTTTAACACAGATGCTGCCTGACCGGATGATGGTTTTCCCAACATTTATTCTTTTTTTAATCTTCGTGTGAGCTATTTGTTTCTATCTTTAATATCTAAAATTTTAAATTCTTCAAGTTTGAGATACTATACAATCACGTACATTAAAGAAGCTGAAGAATGACTTTTGGTTGGTAGAATGACTGTTTAAGGCAATTGGGGTGGTGAAGTTTTAAATTAAAAAACTGTGTAACTAGAACTGTCTTTAAAAGATGTTCCTCAACAAATTCTATTCATTAATGAATTGTGGGTAAACTGTTTTTATATTGAAAGAAAAGTTGAAAGACAGGGAGGTTAATGGGAGTCAAATGGAATAGCATAAATGACTCAGGGGAGTTTTCTAGAAGTTAACATATCTTGGAAAATTAAAAGCTGCCTGCATTTATCATTCACAAACCTTTCACTTCGGGTAAGGTCACAGGTGGAAGGATTCAGTTTTTAATAACTAAAAACATTGATTCCAGTGACATGAGGGAATAGCTGAATATGAGATGGATCATGGTGGGGTGGGGAGAGGGGGAGATGGGAGATAGAGGGGGAGGCAACGGGCTATTGTCAGCAAAACTCTCCTGAATTAAAGTGAACTGAGGAGTGAAATCACTGAGATTTTTTGCACAAAGTCAAGAGCTCAACATGATCTACACCTCAAGGGAAGATTGGAAATTGCTATGAATCATCATAAATCATTTGAAGATCTGTAAACCATAGAAAAAGTAGTCCAATAAATTGTCAGCCTCGGAAAAGGTTTAAAAATATATTTTTTTTAACATTTTAGTGGGTTTCCAGGGACGACAGTAACTAATGAATGAACACATTTAAGAGTGTAATATCTATTCTTCTATCTATCTTTATTACTAAATGTCTGATCTTGACCACTTCCTGTTGTTGTGTATATTGATTTTTTAGAAAAGATGCTGCCACTTACGGCTGTGATATTTGGGCCATCTTGCCCCCCCCCTTCCGCTGTGCAGGACAAGAGGATTTTCCCCATCGATGAAAAATAAAGAGTTATTAGTGTTTAAAATATGTGAGATTCTCTCTGCTGAAGGCCACGCCCCTTCCGAGGGACCTATAAAACCCGGAAAGTGTCGAGTGCCTCAGTCAGTCTTTGCAAGATGGGGCAACAGCGAGAGGGTCACGTCTCTATGTCTGAACTGTGAATAACATGAACAATTTTTTACTGAACTGGGAGTGTGGTTTTACTGACCTAAGAGTTCCTTAATGTGGTTTGAAAATGAAATGTGGTTGGTTTCGAAAAATAAAATAACAGCACAGCAAAATGATTGGTGGTGGTGTTCATTTGAAATAAAGCTCAGCAAATGGTTGTTGATGGTACGTTCATTTCAAATAAAGCACAGCAAATGGTTGTTGATGGTGGTGGGTTTTCAAATAAAGCACTGCAAAGTGGTTGGTTTGAATAAAGCACTGCAAATGGTGGTTTGGATTGAAATAAAGTTCTGCAAATGGTGGCTGGTTTGAAATAAAGCACTGCAAATGGTGGTTGGTTTGAAACAAATACACTGCAAATGGGGTTTTGTTTAGTGGTGGTTGTTTTGAAATAAAAGTACTGCAAATGGTGATTGGTATTGGTTTTTGGTTTGAAATAAAAGCACTACAAGTGGTTGTTTGGTTGGTTGGGTTGATTATTAAGCACTGCAAATGGTTGTTGGTGGTGGGTTGGTTGGAAATAAAAGCACTGCAAATGGTTGTTGGTGGTGGTTGTGTTTGAAATAAATCACTTGATTAAAAGTCTAAAACTTGACAACTCTGTTTGCACTTTATATTGATTTTAGATAAAGAGTGCTACCACTTATGGCTGTGGTATTTTGGCCTTCTTAGTCAGTCCCCTCCACTCATCAGGTTTCAAAGGATTCTTCCATCGATGGAAAATAAAAGTGTTATTAGTGTTTTTTTTGGTGAATCTTTGGCGAATCTCTCCACTGTCAAATCACGCATGAAGGCCACGCCTCTTCCAGTGGAGGGAGGGAGGGAGGTCCCGTCGTAGTGATTATAAAACCCAGAAGTGTGGGTGTGTGCTCAGTCTCTGCAAGATGGGGGAGGGAGAGGTCACGACTCTGTCTGAGCTGTGAATCAATGAACACACTGAATGTCTACTGATCTGTTTGTTGTTTATGTGGTGATTTTGTGGTGTTAGTGTGGTTTTATGGTGGATTTATGATGGTTTCACCCTGCATGAAATGTGGTGGCCTTGCACCCTGCATGAAATGGCATGAAACTGCCATTTGAATTTGATGGCCGACTTGTACCCTGCATGAAATGGCATGAAACTGCATTTAAATTTTGTTGCATGCTCCCTGCATGAAGTGGTATGGAACTGCACTTGAATTTGGTGCCTTGCACTCTGCTTGACGTGCATGAAACTGCATGAGTTTTGGTGGCCCTGCACCCTGCTTGAAGTGGTAGGAAAACTGCAACTTGCATTTGGTGGCCTTGCACCCTGCTTAAAATGGAATTTCAAGGAATAGCCACGAGTCAAAAGCACACCTGCAGTCTGCCATACTTGCTCTCTGGAAATTTGGCCAGTCCCATTCAAACCTGCCCACGTCACAGTAAAAAGCTTGGATCGTGCGTTGCAAATACTTTCCTTCCCGCTCGTGGACACGTGAAAAGTGACTTCTGCGTGCCAGCTCCTCCGCCCCTCCGCCATGATGGCCCCTCTCTTCCCCCATCTTTTCCTCTGAGCTAACTCCCCCCCCCCCCATCCCCCCCCCCACAAACCCCACGCCCCCCGCCACTCGCCCCCCACTCACACCCAACCCCCCCAACAACTCCCCCTCCCCTACAAACCCCCCTCCCCCCAAAGCCCCCCCACACACTCCTTCCCACCACAATCACTCAGTCTAGTATGAACTCATTTTGTGGAGCAGAGATGAGTAGAGGCACAGCAGGTATGTGTTCAGTTGGAATTGGCAGTGTTGCCTGTGGAATCTAGTGACCTTACAGCTTTCCACTGCTACTTCTCTTATTCCCACGTCCCAGAGATGTACTGGTTAGTAGGTTAATTTTTATGATAAATTACTCCTGATGTAGGTGGTTGTGTTTCAGGGAGTTAATGTTGCCTAAAGAGAGAAGGTGGTAGAGACCCAGTTGCCTTGTGGCCTCCTTTATCTTTCAGGAATGTGCAAGAAAAACAACTGTTTGATTGCAAATACTTTGGGAATGCTGTTTTATTAAGTGGATGTAAAGATGATGGTTGAAGTTGTAAACTCCTGCATCCTCCTTCAGCGGGCAATTAGACAGTCTGCCAGCAAGGTCTACTGTCTACTGATTAGATTTGGATGATATACATATTATCCACAAGAGCTCGTAACAAGAAATGTTGAAAATGGCATTCTGGAAGGGCACTAAAATAACCTTACCAACCGACTTGTTTTTATAGGTAATCATACATATCATATGGCATTGCACATTGGGTGATACTGTATTAGTATTCAGGGGAGACCTTGAAAAGTTGAAGATGGCTCTCATATTGGCCATTAAAACATCAGACCAAATGTGTTATTGCAATTTAGCATCAGGTATAAATACATGGATGAAAAACACTAAGAAATAACTGCTAAATTTTCAGAATACACAAAAGCAGGTGGGAAAATAAGCTGCAAGAGGTCATATGAAAGCTACAGAGTACAGATGACAGTTGTAATGGGAGAAGGCAGGAGAATGGGGTTAGGAGAGAGATGTAGATCAGCCATTATTGCATGGGCGAGTATTTGGGCCTAATTCTTGCTCCTATCACTTATGATCTTATGACCTTATGACTAGTAGAAAAAGATTAAGCAGATGGAAAAAGATCTGCAAATAGATTATAATGTGGGGCAATGCGAATTTGCTCATTTGGACAGAACTCAGAAATGCAGAGGTAATGGGTGTCTTTGCACATGATTTGCAAAAATATCCCATGCAAATATAAGAGCAATTCTGTATTCAGCATCACAGGCACATGGACACAGAAAAACATAAATTTAAAAATAAATTATTGGTAAAATTCTTTAAGAAAAAAGGAAAAAAGAGACAAAATGTGGGGACTTAAGGCTTCTGCTCATCCTGCCCCATGGTTCAGCGAGATGGTTGGATTGGGTTTTTTTATTGATAGATGCTGCCCTTCTTAAGGCAACGTCTCATGTAAAATGCTTTCTGCGCTCTTTATAGAATGGCTAAGTCCACCCACTTCTGCAGCTTCTTGTATTCCCATGCTTCCTGTGGGACAGGGATATATTGTTATTGGACAGGTACAGATAAAAAATTGTCCAGTATTTACGATGGGGAAATATGTTCTGCTATGTGAAGAATGTTTGCGAGGGCTGGGTTTTGCTCAGCTTGTTTTTAATAATTTTGATGGCATGGCCTTCCCAGGCTTTTGATTTTGTTAAGGATATCTTGGGGAAGGCATAGATCTGGGGAAGATTAGTTTGCAAAACAGCTCCATGATTAAAAAGACAGTCATTTGGAGAACGCTTTTCCAAAGTAGGAACAAATATTTTCGTGAAAAGACCACTGGCTTCCAACAATATATCCAGATCTTGGGCTCAACAACAACTAAACATAGCTGGATGGTCCTGCCAGGAACAACCTGCCACGTTTTTAATAAAAAAAAAACAAAAAAAACTTTATAAGCTCATAAGTTCTTGGAGCAGAATAAGGCCATTCAGCCCATCAAGTCTACTCCATCATTCAATCATGACTGATCGATCTTTCACTCTCAACCCCATTTCTCCTGCCTTCGCCCATAACCCCCGACACCCTTACTAATCAAAATTCTGTCAATCCATTTATTGACTGAAAGGCAGAGTTGCTGCAGGACTACTGACATCATAAAGAATCTGGTCCTGTGCAGAGTGGGCGTGTAAATGTATATGAAAAATAAATATTTTGACTTGCTAGAATCTGCCGCAAGATGGAGCAGCAATTCCCCAACAATCCACTATGATCTGTGGTCAGGTTGTTCGGATATATTGCAAACAGATTTACTGGCCATACAGATTTATGCAAAGTAGAAGACGAGAAAATACTTGCCAACTCTAACTCATTTGCCATAGAGTTGTTCTCTAAACACTATTCATTGACTGTCTGGCCTATAAAGCTATCATCAATATTCACCTGAAGGGGCATATAAATAATTCATTTTAAAATTTAACGTTCCCTGAAGAGTTATTATCCTGCATTAAACAAATCAGCTTTACTGAAACACTCAAGGCCAAGGTACATTTTAACAATTGGTTGTCGTATGCCATATCCTGCCTGCTATGTGGTATAATAACATACAACAAAATCACCAGAGCAACATGGATGTAACAAACAGAGTTGAAAGAGGAAATATATTTGTAATATTTGAATTTTAGAAGGCACTTAACAAGATTCCACATAAAAGGTTGGTAGTATTGAAGTGTTAGAATGGATCGAATGGATTATTTCATAGTAGACAGAGAGTCAGATAGAGTGATATAACTAGTGAAGTGCACCAAGGATTAATTCTTGCCTCTCAATTGCTTAAGAATTGTACTAAATTCTGGAGGAGAAGGGGACATATGAGTTTGCTGAAGAGAAAAAAGGGTGACACAGTGGCACAATGGAGAATTGCTGCCCTACAGCACCAGAGACCCAGGTCAATCTGACTATGGGTGCTTTCTATACGGTGTTTGTATGTTCTCCCTGTGACCTCGTGGATTTTCTCTGGTTGCTCCGGATCCCTCCCCACATCTAAAGATTTGCAGGTTTGTAGATTAATTGGCTTCTGTAAATATTCTCTAATATGTAGGATAGGACTGCGTATAGGTGAATGCTGGTCGGTGTGGACTCCGAGGACTGAAGGGGGTGTTTCCACACTGTATCTCTAAACTATCTCAAAAAACTGATATCTAAACTCCAAACTAAAAAAAAGTGTGAGGGACATGTTTTGTGAGGATATTTGGAATTTTTAAACTGGATAAAGATAGGTTGAAGAGTGACTCAAGATGGCGCATGCCTGCGGCAACTTTTGCGGAGCTCCGGAACATAAAAGGCTCAACTACAACTTTCAAAAACTTACCTGATCAGAAAATGGCAGTAAACTGTGCCGTTTTGGATAAGTTGCTTGAGCACCTCTCTCATCAATTTCACAATCTCCCGCAGCTGCGGGAGCCCCGGACTTTAAGTGTTCCCACGCTCGCTGGAAATCACCGACCCGACTGAGGAACCCAGGTACTGTACCTCGGAACCCCAGGATGTACCTCCCGACCCAACGGGCTGGATCTCCCCAGGAACAATGGAGCTGGAGCTGCATGCTGCCGACGCTGAAAGAGCTGGAAGCTGCCGTCTGTGAAGGAATCCCCGTTCCAGCGCAGGTACGCAGAAACCGCAGGTACAGTAAACACAGTACTTTGGAAACAAAGGGAATGCCTCGATTGTGTCCGAATCTACGCATTCATGGTTCCTCGCCAACCCCCCCTTCCCTAGCAACCCCACCCCCCGCGCAGGCAGGACAGACCCCCCACACAAGCCACCCCTGAGTCAATTCCATCGGTCCTGCTCCAACAGACTGAAGCGAGGGGTCCTTCGCACACAGACCTGTCCTCTCCCTACTATCCTACTGGGCAATGTACAGTCCCTTGAAAATAAAGTGGAGGCTTAAGGGCAAGACTGCTTATCAAAGGGAGCTGAGGGGAATTCTATGTGTTGTTTCAGAGACATGGCTCACCCCCAGCTCCCCAGACTCAGCGGTCCAGCCTGAAGGGTTCTCCTCCACCGTATGGACCGTTTTACCCTGGCACCTGGGAAAGAGAGAGGAGGGAGCGGGGGTTTTCTGCCTCATGGTCAACTCTGCATGGTGCTCAGACGTGGCAGTCCTATCCAACTCGTGCTCTCCGCACCTGGAACATCTGGCGGTGAAGTGCCGTCCCTTCTTACCTTCCGTAGGGAATTCACCTCCATCATCCTGACTGCGGTCTACATCCCACCCCCAGGCGTCCGTCTGGCACTGGAGGAGCTGCACACCGTGGTCAACAAACACCAGACGTCTTACCCCGAGGCGTTTACCACCTTTGCTGGGGACTTCAATGAGGCAAAACTAAAGAAATCACTCCCCAACTTCCACCAACATGTCTCCTGCTGCACCAGAGGACCAAACACACCTCGACCACTGCTACACCCGCATCAAGAATGCCTACCGTTCTATCCTCGCCCTCACTTCGGTAAATCCGACCAGACTGCGGTGCTGCTTCTTCCTCCTGCCTACAGGCAGCAATTAAAGAGCGCACTCCCCAGAGGTGTGGACAGTGTACAGAGCTGGTCGGGGGGGGGGGGGGGGGGGGGGGGGGGGGGCAGAGAACAACTTCAGGACTGTTTGGAGTCTGTCGACTGCGCTGGGCAATGTTCAAGGACTCGGCAATCGGACTTGAACAAAAATACGCCCACAGTCGTTACAGACTTCATTAAGAAATGTGTGTGGAGGACTGCATCACACAAAAACCTTCCGAGTGTTTTCCAATCAGAAACCTTGGATTAACTTTGAGATCCGCACGCTTTCTGAAGACCAGACACCGGGCATTCATGTCTGATGATACAGTGGTCTACAAGAAGTCCAGATACGACCTTGGTAAGGCCATCAAAATGGCCAAAAGGGAGTTCTGCTCCAAGCTGGAGGATGAGACAGATGCTCGGCAGCTGTGGCGAGGCCTGAATGCAATCACCTCCTATAAGGCGAAATCAGGAGGCAGCTTGAATGTCGGCGAAACAACACGCCCTGAGGAGCTCAATACGTTTTAAGCACGCTTTGATAGAGAGAACACCAATGTGCCTTCCCGAGCCCCCATTCGCTGTGATGGTATTTCAGTCTCGGTCACAGAGGCCGACGTCAGGAAAACCTTCAGAGGGGTGAACCCTTGAAAAGCGTCTGGACCTGATGGTATACCTGGTCGTGTTTTAAAACCTGTGCGGACGAACTGGCAGGGGTTTTTACGGACATTTTCAACCTCTCACTTCTGAGGTCTGAGGTTCCGACCTGCTTCAAAAGGGCATCAATTATACCAGTGCCCAAGAAGAGCAAGGTGACGTGCCTCAATGACTATCGACCTGTCGGCACTAATGCCTGTGGTGATGAAGTGCTTCGAGATGTTGATCATGGCGCAAATCAACTCCTACCTTGACAAGAACCTGGACCCCACTGCAGTTTTGCTTACCGCCACAAACAGATCAACGGTGGATGCGATCTCGCTGGCTCCCCACTCCGCTCTGGACCACTTGGACAACAAAAACATATGTCAGGCTGTTATTCATCGATTACAGCTCGGCATTTAATACTATCATCTGCTCCAAGCTGGTTATCAAACTCGAAGAACTGGGTCTCTGCGCATCCCTCTGCAATTGGATCCTCGGCTTCCTCATTCACAGACCACAGTCTGTTCGTATTGGTGGAAATGTGTCAGACTCGATAACAATCAGCACGGGCGCACCTCAAGGCTGCGTGCTCAGCCCTCTGCTAAACTCACTCTATACTCATGACTGCGTAGCCGGTCATAGCGCGAACTCCATCATCAAGTTTGCTGACGACACCACTGTTGTGGGCCTGATGGGGAAGAGACATCGAGCAACTGTCCATATGTTGCCAGCACAATAACCTGGCCCTCAACACCAGCAAAACCAAGGAACTGATTGTGGACTTTGGAAGGAGTAGGATGGGGGACCCACAGTCGTGTTTATATATCAACGGGTCGATGATTGAAAGGGTCAAGAGCTTCAAATTCTGGGCATGGATGCAACACTGATGCAATTATCAAGAAAAAAGCACATCAGCGCCCTCACTTTCTGAGAAGATTACGGAGAGTCGGTTTGTCAAGGAGGACTCTCTCTAACGTCTACAGGGTGCACAGTAAAGAGCTTGCTGACCGGTTGCATCGTGGCTTGGTTCGGTAACTTGAGCGCCCTGGAGAGGAAAATACTACGAAAAGTAGTAAATACTGCCCGGTTCATCATCGGCTCTGACCTTCCTTCCATCGAGGGGATTTTATCGCAGTCGCTGCCTCAAAAAAGCTGGCAGCATCATCAAGGATCCACACCATGCTGGCCACACACACTCATATCCCTGCTGCCTTCAGGTAGAAGGTACAGGAGCCTGAAGACCTGCAACGACCAGGTTCAGGAATAGCTACTTCCCCGCAGCCATCTGGTTATTAAACCTGGCTCGGACAAAAACCCTGACATTAATAATCCATTGTCTGTTATTTGAACTTCATCAGTTTATTTATTCATGTGTGTATTTACGTATATAATGGTATATGGACACACTGATCTGTTTTGTAGTCAATGCCTACTATGTTCTGTTGTGCTGAAGCAAAGCAAGGAATTTCATTGTCCTATCAGGGACACATGACAATAAACTCACTTGAACTTGAACTTGAGATTTTTAAATGGGAAAGTGTGATATTTGGTAAGAGGATTTAAAGGCAGATGTTTACCTACGTGGAGGAGATTTCAGAATAACAAGTATAGAAAGTTCCAAGTTAGTTTTCCTTTTCTAATAAATCAACAGGCGGTTAGGTTGTTCTTCGCATTTCATCAACACATTTTCTGTTACTCTATCAGCGATAGTCTTTGACATGTAAAAGGTTCATTCAACCAAATTGTGGAAGATCACACTGAGCAACTCTTAAATCATTTCCTGATATGAAGATTATTTCATTTACACATGCAACAGTTTTGAAATGGAAATATATTTAGTCCCTCACCTACATTCTTCATAAAGGAGGGATGGGATTAATCCAAATAAACAGTGCATGTCTTATCTTATTGTTATAGTTGGAGGACATTTGGCTCATGAAAACTATGCCATCTCCCTGAGGTGTAACCACTTCAGTTACATTTCTTCTGTCCTTATTTCCCTGCACCACACAGCTCAATCTGAGTCCATCATGCCACTTTGATTCTCTGGATTCCTTTGAGGGCATGTCCTTCGGAATAATGGAGAAACCACATCACCCACAGGAAACCCAACAGGCTGATCAAGAATGTGTAATTTCACATAGCATTCCAAGGTAGGTCAAATCCATACATTTAGGCTTTGAGGCAGGAACAATAACCTTTGCATCACCAACCCCAATATTATTCAGATGCCAGTTAATGTCAGAATGTCTAGGCATGATACCTCACTAACATGTTTTAATCACCCCAACAATTACAGCTGCTCTGTATGGTTCCCAGAATTTAGGGCAGCACAGAGCTGTAGAGTTTCTGTCTCTCAGTGCCGGAAATGGCGTGAGAGATTGCAACCTTCACGTGGTCCATCCTGTTTCGACGAATACGATAAACCTGGCGTGCACAGTCAGAGGATCACACAGAACAAGTCTTACAACGTTAGGCTGTGCACACCATATGCAAGAAGAAGAAGTGCCAGAAACCCAGATGAGTACTAACCTCAGATTCTGTCTGTGTGGAGTTTGCTCATTCTCCCTATGACCATGTGAGTTTCTACAGGTTCTCCGGTTTTCTCCCACATCCCAAAGATGTAGGGAGGTTTGTAGGTTAATGGGCCTCAGTAAAAAACAGGCCCCAGTGTGCAATGAGTGGATATGGAAGTGAAATAACATATAATTAGTGTGAATGAGTGAGGGGGGCCGTTTCCATGCTGTATATCTAACTTAAAACCAGTTTTTGTCCGTCTCCCTAATGGTCGAAAGTGGTTTCATAGAATCAAAGAAAATAGGTTGTAAGAGTAGGCCATTCGGCCCTTCGTGCCTGCACGCCATTCAATATGATCATGGCTGATCATCCAACTCAGTATCCTTTACTGCCTTCTCTCCATACCCCCTGATCCCTTTAGCCACAAAGGCCACATCTAACTCCCTCTTAAATATAACCAATGAACTGGCCTCAACTACCTTCGGTGGCAGAGCATTCCACGGACTCACCACTCTCTGTGTGAAAAAAGATCTTCTCATCTCGGTCCTAAAAGACTTCCGCCTTATCCTTAAACTGTGACCCCTTGTTCCGGAGTTCCCCAATATCGGGAACAATCTTCCTGCATCTAGCCCGTCCAACCCCTTAGGAATTTTGTAAGTCTCTATAAGATCCTCCCTCAATCTCCTAAATTTTAGCGAGTACAAGCCGAGTCTATCCAGTCTTTCTTCATATGGAAGTCCTGCCATCCCAGGAATCAGTCTGGTGAACCTTCTCTGTACTCCTCAATGGCAAGAATGTCCTTCCTCAGATTAGGAGACCAAAACTGTATGCAATGCTCAGGTGTGGCCTCACCAAGACACTGTACAACTGCAGTAGAACCTTCCTGCTCTTGTACTCAAATCCTTTTGCTATGAATGCCAACATACCATTCGCTTTCTTCACAGCCTGCTGCACCTGCATGCCTACTTTCAATGATTGGTATACCATGACACCCAGGTCTCGTTGCATCTCCCCTTTTCCTAATCGGCCACCATTCAGATAATAATCTACCCTCCTGTTTTTGCCGCCAAAGTGGATAACCTCACATTTATCCACATTATACTGCATCGTCCATGCATTTGCCCACTCACCCAACCTATCCAAGTCATCTTGCAGCCTCCTAGCATCCTCCTCGCAGCTAACACTTCCCCCAGCTTCATATCATCCGCAAACTGGAGATGTTGCATTCAATTCCCTCATCCAGATCATTAATATATATTGTAAATTAGCTCCGGTCCCAGCACTGAGCCTTGCGGTACCCCACTAGTCACTGCCTGCCATTCTGAAGAGGACTCGTTTTACTCCTACTCTTTGCTTCGTGTCTGCCAGCCAGTTCTCGATCCACATCAATACTGTGCTTTAAGTTTGTATGCTAATCTCTTATGTGGGACTTTGTCGAAGCCTTCTGAAAGTCCAGATATAACACATCCCACAGGTTCTCCTTATCCACTCTACTTGTTACATCCTCAAAAAATTCTATAAGATTCGTCAGACATGATTTACCTTTCATAAATCCATGCTGACTTTGTCCAATGATTTCACCACTTTCCAAAGGTGCTGCTATCCCATCTTTAATAACTGACTCTAGCAGTTTCCCCACTACCGATGTTAGACTAACTGGTCTGTAATTCCCCGTTTTCTCTCTCCCTCCCTTTTTAAAAAGTGGGGTTACATTAAATAAAATTGGACCATTAGAGAACCAGAATGGACAGCTATCTGCAGAGCCAAAAGAGATGGGGGAGATATTGAACAATTTCTTTTCTTCGGTATTCACCAAGGAGAAGGATATTGAACTCTGTGAGGTAAGGGAAAAAAGTTGAGTAGGAGGAAGTACTGAGACTTTTGAAAAATATAAAGGTGGATAAGTCTCCAGGTCCTGACAGGATATTCCCTAGGACATTGAGGGAAGTTAGTGTAGAAATAGCAGGAGCTATGACAGAAATATTTCAAATGTCATTAGAAACGGGAATAGTGCCGGAGGATTGGCGTACTGCGCATGTTGTTCCATTGTTTAAAAAGGGTTCAAAGAATAAACCTAGCAATTATAGACCTATTAGTTTGACGTCAGTGGTGGGCAAATTAATGGAAAGGATAGTTAGAGATAATATATATAAGCATCTGGATAAACAGGGTCTGATCAGGAACAGTCAACATGGATTTGTGCCTGGAAGGTCATGTTTGACAAACCTTCTTGAATTTTTTTAAGCGGTAACTAGGGAAATTGATGAGGGTAAAGCAGTGGATGTTGTCTATATGGATTTCAGTAAGGCCTTTGACAAGGTTCCCCATGGAAGGTTGGTTCAGAAGGTTCAATCTTTGGGTGTTAATGGCGGAGTAGCAAGATGGATTCAACAGTGGCTGAATGGGAGATGTCAGAGAGTAATGGTGGATGGCTGTTTGTCAGGTTGGAAGCCAGTGACCAGTGGGGTGCCTCAGGGATCTGTGTTGGGTCCACTGTTGTTTGTCATGTACATCAATGATCTGGATGATGGGGTGGAAAATTGGATAAGTAAGTATGCAGATGATACTAAGATAGGTGGTATTGTGGATAATGAAGTAGATTCTCAAAGTCTACAGAGAGATTTGGGCCATTTGGAAAAGTGGGCTGAAAGATGGCAGATGGAGTTTAATGCTGATAAGTGTGAAGTGCTACATCTTGGCAGGACAAATCAAAATAGGACGTACATGGTAAATGGTAGGGAATTGAGAAATGCTGTGGAACAGAGGGATCTAGGAATAACTGTGCATAGTTCCCTGAAGGTGGAATCGCATGTAGATAGGGTGGTAAAGAAAGCCTTTGGTGTGCTGGCCTTTATAAATCAGAGCATTGAATATAGGAGTAGGGAAGTAATGTTAAAATTGTACAAGGCATTGGTAAGACCAATTCTGGAGTATGGTGTACAATTTTGGTCGCCTAATTATAGGAAGGATGTCAACAAAATAGAGAGAGTACAGAGGAGATTTACTAGAATGTTGCCAGGGTTCCAGCAACTATGTTACAGAGAAAGGTTGAACAAGTTAGGTCTTTATTCTTTGGAGCGCAGAAGGTTAAGGGGGGACTTGATTGAGGTCTTTAAAATGATGAAAGGGATAGACAGAGTTGACGTTGATAAGCTTTTCCCATTGAGGGTAAGGAAGATTCAAACAAGAGGACATGACATGAGAATTAAGGGACAGAAGTTTAGGGGTAACTTGGGGGGGAACTTCTTTACTCAGAGGGTGGTGGCTGTGTGGAATGAGCTTCCAGCAGAGGTGGTGGAGGCAGGATCGATTTTAACATTTAAAAGTAAAGTGGATTGGTATATGGACGTGAAGGGAATGGAGGGGTATGGTCTGAGTGCAGGTAGATGGGACTAGGGGAAAAACAAATGGTCGGCACGGACTGGAAGGGCCGAGAGGGCCTGTCTCCGTGCTGTAATTGTTATATGGTTATATGGTTATAACTACCCTCCAATCCTCAGGAACTACTCCAGAATCTAAAGAGTTTTGAAAAATTATCACTACTGCATCCACTATTTCTGGGGCTACCTCCTTATGTACTCTGTTTCCGCTTCTTCTATGTTCCGGCGATTATTTCAAAAAATTCAAAACCGGCAGTGACTAAAAATAGGTTGACATTTTAATAATCGGTAATTTTTTAGTCAAAGCGGTTGCGATCCTAGTTGAAGGTGGTTGCCGAAGGTTGCAGGTAACCCTTCCTTACTCCAGATTCCCTCTTGTTTCCCGAGTCTCTTCATAGAACCAAAGGAAATAGGTGCAGGAGTAGGCAATTCGGCCCTTCGAGCCTGCACCGCCATTCAATATGATCATGGCTGATCATCCAACTCAGTATCCTGTACCTGCCTTCTCTCCATACCCCCTGATCCCTTTAGCCACAAGGGCCACATCTAACTCCCTCTTAAATATAGCCAATGAACTGGCCTCAACTACCTTCTGTGGCAGAGAATTCCAGAGACTCACCACTCTCTGCGTGAAAAATGTTTTCCTCATCTCGGTCCTAAGGGAATTCCCCCTTATCCTTGAACTCTTACCCCTTGTTCTGGACCTCCCCAACATCGGGAACAATCTTCCTGCATCTAGCCTGTCCAACCCTTAAGAATTTTGTATGTTTGTATAAGATCCCCCCTCCATCTTCTAAATTCTTGCGAGTACAAGCTGAGTCATGAGTCAAATGACATTGTTAATTCAGAAACACGGGTCCTGAACTTAAAGAAAGGTAACTTTGAGGGTATGAGACGTGAATTGGGCAAGATGGACTGGCAATTGATTCTTGAAGGGTTGACGGTTGAAGCGATATGCAATGGAAGGCATTTAAAGACTGCATGGATGAACTACAACAATTGGCAAAAGAATAAATCAGGGAAGGTGGCGTATTCGTGGATAACGAGGGAAATCAGGGATAGTATCAAAGAAAAAGATGAAGCGTACAAATTAGCCAGAAAAGGCAGCCTACTAGGGGACTGGGAGAAATTCAGAGACCAACAGAGGAGGACAAAGGGCTTAATTACAAAAGGGAAAATGGAGTATGAAAGAAAACTGGCAGGAAATATAAAAACTGACTGCAAATGTTTTTATCGATATGTGAAGCGCAAAAGATTAGTTAAAACAAATGTAGGCCACTTGCAGTCAGAAACGGGTGAATTGATCATGGCGAACAAGGACATGGCAGACAATTGAATAACTACTTTGGTTCTGTCTTCACTAAGGAAGACATAAATAATTTGCCGGAAATAGCAGGGGATCGCGGGTCAAAAGAGATGGAGGAAAAGAGTGAAATCCAGGTTAGCCGGAAAGTGGTGTTAGGTAAATTGAATGGATTAAAGGCCGATAAATCCCCAGGGCCAGATAGGCTGCATCCCAGGGTACTCAAGGAAGTAGCCCCAGAAATAGCAGATGCCTTAGTGATAATTTTTCAAAACTCTTTAGATTCTGGAGTAGTTCCTGAGGATTGGAGGGTAGCTAATGTAACCCCACTTTTTAAAAAGGGAGGGAGAGAGAAAACGGGGAATTACAGACCAGTTAGTCTAACATCGGTAGTGGGGAAACTGCTAGAGTCAATTATTGAAGATGGGATAGCAGCGCATTTGGAAAGTGGTGAAATCATTGGACAAAGTCAGCATGGATTTACGAAGGGTAAATCATGTCTGATGAATCTTATTGAATTTTTTGAGGATGTAGCTAGTAGAGTGGATAAGGGAGAAGCAGTGGATGTGTTGTATCTGGACTTTCAGAAGGCTTTCGACAAGGTCCCACACAAGAGATTGGTATGCAAACTTAAAGCATACGGTATTGGTGGTTCAGTATTGATGTGGATAGAGAACTGGCTGGCAGACAGGAAGCAAAGAGTAGGAGTGAACGGGCCCTTTTCAGGATGGCGGACAGTGACTAGTGGGGTGCCGCAAGGCTCAGTGCTGGGACCCCAGCTATTTACAATTTACATTAATGATTTGGACGAGGGAATTAAATGCAACATCTCGAAGTTTGTGGATGACACGAAGCTGGGGGCAGTGTTAGCTATGAGGAGGATGCAGGATGACTTGGATAGATTGGGTGATTGGGCAAATGCATGGCAGATGCAGTATAATGTGGATAAATGTGAGGTTATCCACTTTGGTGGCAAAAACAGGAAGGTAGACTATTATTTGAATGGTGACCGATTAGGAAAAGGGGAGATGCAGCGAGACCTGGGTGTCATGATACACCAGTCATTGAAAGTAGGTATGCAGGTGCAGCAGGCTGTGAAGAAAGCAAATGGTATGTTGGCATTCATAGCAAAAGGATTTGAGTACAAGAGCAGGGAGATTCTACTGCAGTTGTACAGGGTCTTGGTAAGGCCACACCTGGAGTATTGCGTACAGTTTTGGTCTCCTAATCTGAGGGAAGACATTCTTGCCATAGAGGGAGTACAGAGAAGGTTCACCAGACAGATTCCTGGGATGGCACTACTTCCATATGAAGAAAGACTGGATAGACTTGGCATATACTCGCTGGAATTTAGAAGATTGAGGGGTGATCTCATAGAGACTTACAAAATTCTGAAGGGGTTGGACAGGCTAGTTGCAGGAAGATTGTTCCCGATGTTGGGGAAGTCCAGGACAAGGGGTCACAGTTTAAGGATAAGGGGGAAGTCTTTTAGGACCGAGATGAGAAAATCGTTTTTCACACAGATAGTGGTGAATCCGTGGAATTTTCTGCCACAGGAGGTAGTTGAGGCCAGTTCATTGGCCATATTTAAGAGGGAGTTGGATGTGGCCCTTGTGGCTGAAGGGATCAGGGGGTATGGAGAGAAGACAGGTACAAGATACTGAGTTGGATGATCAGCCATGATCATATTGAATGGCGGTGCAGGCTCGAAGCGCCGAATGGCCTGCTCCTGCACCTAATTTCTATGTTTCTATCTTTCTGTGAGTCTATCCAGTCTTTCCTCATATGAAAGTCCTGACATCCCAGGAGTCAGTCTGGTGAACCTTCTCTGTACCCCCTCTATGGCAAGAATGTCTTTCGTCAGATTTGGAGACCAAAACTGAAGGAGTAGACCTCCCTGCTCCTATACACGAACTCCAGGTAGTGGAAGGTAAGACCTCCCTGGTGGAATAAAACTATGTGAAAAAAAGATCTTACCTTCCACTACCTGCAACCTCCGGGAACCACCGTCAACTAGCATCACAACCGGCTTCGATTAAAAAATTACCGATTTTTAAAACGGCAACCTATTTTGAGTCACAGCCGGTTTTGAATTTTTTTAAATAATCGCCGGAACATAGAAAAAGTGAAAACCACATTTGACCATTAGGGAGACTGACAAAAGCCTCCGTGAACCGCACAGAAACCTTGCGTGGGGCGCAAAGTCTCCAGAGGTTTCCATTCCGGTTTCCTAAGTGGGACAGAGGCATAAAGAAGCCACCAATATCCAATTGCAAGCTTACACAACCACATCCCATCTTGGCTCCCCCTTTATCCTTACTAACTACCTCGCTTGTAGGTCTCTTCCATCTCCCAGTTATGACTCTGACAGACTTATCAGGGTGGAAAGGTTTTAGTCTATGTTTTACATAGAAACATAGAAAATAGGTGCAGGAGCAGGCCATTCGGCCCTTCGAGCCTGCACCGCCATTCATTGTGATCATGGCTGATCGTCCAACTCAGTATCCTGTGCCTGCCTTCTCTCCATACCCACTGCCACTTCCACTAATGTTGCCACAATGGATTGTTATTTACTGGGTAAAGAAGGGATATTAAAAAAATGTAAATTTTGATCTCTTACTGGGATT
Organism: Okamejei kenojei; assembly: GCA_035221665.1. NCBI lineage: Eukaryota > Metazoa > Chordata > Chondrichthyes > Rajiformes > Rajidae > Okamejei > Okamejei kenojei. The sequence goes on along the minus strand of CM069136.1, from coordinate 91,002,114 downwards.
ATTAGAACCCGAGTGTCCCAGTCTCACTAGATGCGATGACAGATTTCAGCCTCATCTCTACCTTTTCCACCTGGCCGTAGCTGTCAGGACTGCCAAGTCTGCAAATATACAAGGTGAAAAATCTTTTTGAACAATGTATCTTATTGCTCGAATTTCACACTGTCCTCTGTGAAAAACAATACATCTTCTATGACATAGGCTGTTCAGTTAAGATGAATAAGAACCCCTGGGTTAGGCAAGGTAAATAGTGATAGCAGTGTCCTACACTCATTAGCTGCATTCCATAAGTCAAACACAACCTTGCCAATGATGCAGGTGCTGACAAATAAGGACAGCTTCACAGACCAATGTTATTAAAGTCTGATGGATTGCAGGCTTCGCAGAGTATTCCTTTTCGTAGTTTCCAGTCGGAATTATGCTCAACAAAGCATTCACATATTTAATTCACATGTTTAATCAATAATGTTTTATTATTAATGTTTAATGTTTATGTATCATTCTTAACTGTCACTGTATGTCATGTTGTCATTTGTGAGCGGAGCACCAAGGCAAATTCCTTGTATGTGAATACTTGGCCAATAAACTTAAACTTAACTTCTTATTATTTCTGCTTCAAAAAGTCACAAACTATACATATTCTCCAATCAAGACATGATATATACCACAATGACATGCAGCAAAATTATAATACAGTATCTCACCTCTTTTGACACGTTGCACGGAATGCAATTCTATTATTTCCTTCCACTTCCAAACAAAAATGAGGTTGGATTATTCAGCATATGATCAACCTTGGTGAGACCAAGTGCAGGCTTGGTGATCGCTTTGCACAACACCTCCACTCAGTTCGCAATAATCAACCTGATCTCCCAGTGGCTCAGCACTTCAACTCCCCCTCCCATTCTGAATCTGACATTTCTGTCCTGGGCCTCTTCCATGGTCAGAGTGAGGCCCACCGCAATTTGAAGGAATAGCACCTCATATTTCACTTGGGTAGTAGCGGTATGAACATTGGCTTCTCCAATTTCAGGTAGTCCTTGCTTTCTCCCTCCTTCCCCTCCCATTCCCAGCTCTCCCACAGCCTACTGTCTCCATCTCTTCCTTTCTTTTTTGCGCCCCCCCCCCCCCCCCCCCGACATCGAAGGGTCGCGACATGAAACGTCGCCTATCCCTATGCTCCATAGATGTTGCCTCACCCGCTGATTTTCACCAGCGTTTTTGTGTACCAACGGGATCCCACCACTGGCCACATCTTCACATCTCCTCCCCTGTCGGCTTTGCGTAGAGACCACTCCCTCCATAACTCTCTGGTCAATTGATCTCTTCCCACCTATACCACCCCCTCTCTTGGCACTTTCCCTTGCAACCGCAGGAAATGCTACACTTGTCGCTTTACTCCATTTAAGGACTGAAGTAGTCTTTCCAAGTGCAGCAGAGGTTCATCTGCACCTCCTCCAACCTCATCTATTGCATCCACTGCTCTAGGTGTTAGCAGCTCTACGTCGGTGGGACCAGGCGTAGGCTTGGCGATCGCTTCGCCCAACACCTCTGCTCGGTTCACAATAACCAACCTGATCTCCCGGTGGCTCAGCACTTCAACTCCCCCTCCCATTCCGAATCCGACCTTTCTGTCCTGGGCCTCCTCCATGGCCAGAGTGAGACCCCCCGTAAATTGGAGGGGCAGCAGCTCGTATTTTGCTTAGGCAATTTACACACCCAGCAGTATGAATATTGACCTCCAATTTCAGGTAGTCCCTGCTTTATCCTCCCCTTCCCACCTCTCCCTCAGCCCTCTGACTCCTCTTCTTTTCGTTTCTTATTCCCGCCCCCCCACCCGCTCACATCAGACTGAAGAAGGGTCCCGACCAGAAACATCGCCTATTTACTTTGCTCCATAGATGCTGCCGCTGAGTTTCTCCAGCATTTTTGTCTACCGATTCACACAAGTTCTGTTATACCACTTTCCTCACCCACTCCCTACACATTAGGGGCAATTTTACAGATACAACTTAACCTACAAAGCTAATGCTTCTTTGGGATGTGGACGGAAACCCACACGCTTGCAGAGAGAATGTGCAATTTCAACACAGGCAGTGCCCGAGGTCAGGATCGAACACAGATCTCTGGCGTGTGAGGCAGTAAGTCTACCAGCTGTGCCACTATATTTTGTTTTCCAACACACAAAAAAATTGTAGGTTGATAACTTTGGTGCCTAAAAAAAAGAAACTATCCATTTTCAGTCTTAAATCGCTAAGTGACGCTCTGTCCTCCTTTACAGCTACTGTATGTGTTAATTCAGTTCAAGACTATGGGGCAGTACATTGACCAGAAAGTTGCTGCCTAAAAGTGCTAGAAACCCGGAATTGATCTTGAATATGGGTGCTGACTGTATGGATTTTGCTTCTTTTCCCTTTGATCGGATGGGTTTTCTCCAGGTGCTCTTGTTTCCTTCCACATTCCAAAGGTGTTCAGGAACCTTTTTCAGACCCAACCCAAAACGTAATATTTTTCCTTTTGTCCAGAAATTCCGTCTGACCGGTTGAGATACTCCAGCTTTTTGTGTCTTCAGTTTTTTGTACTCCAGCTTTTTGTATCTTCAGTTTAAACCAGCATCTGCAGTTCCTTCCTACACACACAATATTATACGATAGAACTTTATGAATACCAGGAAGGAAATTGTATGTGTGGGTATATATATTATACACATACACATATAGTGTACAGGTGAACGGTGGTTGGCGTTTACGCGGTGGGCCGAAGGGCCTGTTTCCACGCTGTATCTTTAAATTAAACTAAAAACATTAAAACCAGAGGGAGTCTAAAGAAGGGCCTCTACCCAAAACGTCACCCAATTTCTTCTATCCAGAGATGCTGGCTGCTCCATGGAGCTCCCCCGCACAATTAAAGCATGGAACAGTCTTCAGCTTACCATAGTTACGCAACCAGACGCAACTAAATTTAAGGCAGCTCTTTTTTTCCCCAAGAACCCAAGAAATCCAAGTCAAGAGTCTAGAGCCAGGTGGTAGGCCCCCTCCTCGCGGCCTACCACCTGGATAGGCGCTGTCTTTCCTGCCAGAGACAGCCCAGAGCTTCGAGCTGCAGCGGCAGCGCAGCACTGAGGTGCCATCGCGGAGCGTGGCAATGCCTTACACGGGTCGCCATCTGGAGCTCCGGAGTACTGGGATTGCCGACTTCAACATCCTGGAGCTGTGGTCTACGGAGGTTCCAGCTGCAGCGGCGCTGACTTTCAACACCGCGGAGCCTGGGATTTTTCACCTAGATCGTCAGTGTTGGAGTTCCGACCAGCGTGGCCAATGGACTTCGGGAGCCATGGTCTCCAGTAGGAAGCGGCCATTTCGAAACTCCAAGCCGCTGAGAGAGTTCCTCCGACGCCGGAATTCCATCATCCGATGAGAAGGCCTGAAACATCGGGCCGCCGTTGCAGCGACTGCAGAGGCCTCAATAGGCCCCGACAATGGGTGAACATGGAGGAAGTGAAATGAAATAAAAAGATTAGACCCCCCAACTAACACTTTAACATACTAAAAATAAAGAAAATAAGTGAAAAAAAACGGACAGCTGCAGGACATAGAAACATAGAAAATAGGTGCAGGAGGCCATTCGGCCCTTCGAGCCAGCACCGCCATTCATTGTGATCATGGCTGACCGTCTGCTATCAATAACGTGGAGCTCCGGAGCTCCGTGTCACACTCGATAACAATCAGCACGGGAGCACCTCAAGACTGCGTGCTCAGCCCCCTACTGTACTCACTCTATACTCATGACTGCGTAGCCGGTCATAGTGCGAACTCCACCATCAAGTTTGCTGACGACACCACTGTTGTGGGACGTATCACTGATGGGGATGAGTCAGAGTATAAAAGAGAGATCAAGCAACTGTCCATATGGTGCCAGCACAATACCTGGCCCTCAACACCAGCAAAACCAAGGAACTGATTGTGGACTTTGGGAGGAGTAGGATGGGGACCCACAGCCTTGTTTATATCAATGGGTCGATGGTTGAAAGGGTCAAGAGCTTCAAATTCCTGGGCGTGCACATCTCTGAAGATCTTTCATGATCCGAGAACACAGATGCAATTATTAAGAAAGCTCATCAGCACCTCTACTTCCTGAGAAGATTACGGCGAGTCGGTCTGTCAAGGAGGACTCTCTCTAACTTCTACAGGTGCACAGTAGAGTTCATGCTGACTGGTTGCATCGTGGCTTGTTTCGGCAACTTGAGCACCCTGGAGAGGAAAAGACTACAAAAATCTGTAAACACTGCCCAGTCCATCATCGGCTCTGACCTCCCTTCCATCGAGGGGATCTATCGCAGTCGCTGCCTCAAAAAGGCTGGCAGTATCATCAAGGAGCCACTCCATCCTGGCCATACACTCATCTCCCTGCTACCTTCAGGTAGAAGGTACAGGAGCCCGAGGACTGCAACGACCAGGTTCAGGAATAGCTACTTCCCCACAGCCATCAGGCTATTAAACTTGGCTCGGTAAAAACTCTGAACATTAATACCCCTTTATCTGTTATTTGCACTTTATCAATTTATTTATTCGTGTGTGTATTTATTCATGTGTATATGGACACACTGATCTGATTTTAGTCAATGCCTACTATGTTCTGTTGTGCAAAGGAAAGAAAGAATGTAAACTCTTTTGACTTTTGACTTTTTTGAACGCGTGCCTGCCTTCTCTCCATATCCCTTGACTCCACTAGCCCCTTGAGCTCTATCCAACTCTCTCTTAAATCCATCCAGTGATTTGGCCTCCACTGCCCTCTGTGGCAGGGAATTCCATAAATTCACAACTCTCTGGGTGAAAAAGTTTTGTTCTCACCTCAGTCTTAAATGACCTCCCCTTTATTCTAAGACTGTGGCCTCTGGTTCTAGATTCACCCAACATTGGGAACATTTTTCCTGCATCTAGCTTGTCCTGTCCTTTTATAATTGTATATGTTTCTATAAAATTCCCCCTCATCCTTCTAAACAACAGTGAATACAAGCCTAGTCTTTTCAATCTTTCCACATATGACAGTCCCGCCATCTCAGGGATCAATCTCGTGAACCTACGCTGCACTGCCTCAATCACACGGATGTCCTTCCTCAAACTAGGAGACCAAAACTGTACACAATAGTCCTGATGTGGTCTCACCAGAGCCCTATACAACTGTAGAAAAACCTCTTTACTCCTATACTGAAATCCTCTTGTTATGAAGGGCAACATTCCATTAGATTTCTTCACTGCCTGCTGTACCTGCATGCCAACCTTCAGTGACCGGTGTACAAGGACACCCAGGTCTCGCAGTACCTCCCCCTTGCCTAACCTAACCCCATTGAGATAATAATCTGCCCCCTTGTTTTTGCTGCCAAAGCGGATAACCTCACATTTATCTATATTATACTGCATCTGCCACGCCTTTTGCCCACTCACTCAACCTGTCCATGTCACCCTGCAACCTCCTAACATCCTCTTCACAGTTCACACTGCCACCCAGCTTTGTGTCATCTCAGACCATCAAAGTGGAATCACCAAAGCCATCTCTGCAAAATCTTCCAAATCCACTGTAAGGATAAGTGGACCAGTCTTCTCTTCCACGAAAATGTTCCCAGCATTGAGACTCAGATGGTGCTGACAGGCAGAATACATTGTTTCCATATCTAACCCCAAATTGATGAATCACAAAGTTATTATACTATCCTGCCTAACATAGAAAAGTTAAATGATTATATTATTACCAAATAAAGACAAATCCTTAGAATCAAATACACAGGACTAGATGTTAAGAAGTCCCTTGTGCCAGTAGGTGGGGAGCATTTCACGACATTCATTGATTGCTGAGAGTGGTGGATGCTCAACATCAGGGGGGTGGGGGGGGGGGGGGGGGGGGGGGGGGGGGGGGGGGGGGGGGGGGGGGGGGGGGGGGGGGGGGGGGGTACGTATATGTATATCTTGGCCTGGGTAACCTTCAGGACAGCTGGGCACAGGACACATCATCAGTAGTGTACCCTTGCATCACTGGGTGTTTCGGCGTTTTATCACTATACACCCTCCACAAGGGCGGCCCGCTGCAGGATGATCAGCCCTCAGCGTGTGTCCCGTGTCAAACTGCCTCAAAGATTCACCATGACGCATTTGGGGGCCCAGCATGGGTCTTTCCGCTTGAGCCAAATCCAACAGCTGCTTCTTTCAGCCGCATCTGAGAGTGATCTTATGGTCTTCTGCAGAGCCTGACCGTGGATTCCAAGCTCCTTCAGCAGTCTGATGGTAGATGACGCAACAAATCCTCTGCATCCCACTTCAACTGGATAAACGTTGATGTTCCAGCCACGCTGCCTTGCCTCTGCTGCAAGCTCTGTGTAGCGCAGCTTCTTACGCTCATAGGCCTCCACAACAGAGTTCTCCATGGAACTGTGAGCTCTATGATGTAAGCAGTCTTCTGTGAAAGGGACCAGAACACCAAATCTGGCCTGAGGTTGGTTGAAGCAATTTCAGGTGGAAAGATTAGTTGTCGGCCGATGTCCGCCAGCATCCTCCAGTCACGGGCCCTGCATAGGTTTCCTTCTTCTGATCTAGTGGAAGGATGTTTCGGTGTTTTCTGTCCTTCTCGGACAAAGGTTGTCGCCCTTAAGTGGGAGGGGTTGCTTGCTCTCGGAGGCAAGGAGTTGGTCGCACACAGCCTGTTCTCAAGGGCTGTTGCCAGGCTTTTTAATACCTGATTATGCCTCCACGTGTATCTCCCTTGCGTGAGGCTGGTCTTGCAGCCTACCATGATGTGTTTGAGGGTCGCTGGAGTTGGGCAGAGGGCACAGGTTGGATCCTCGCCGTACCACTGATTGAGGTTCTTTGGTGATGGAAGGACGTCGTATGTCGCTCTGATGATGAAGCTGATCTTGCTTGATTCCATTTCCCATAGGACTTTCCAGCTGATCTTCCTCCACTCCACACCTTCCCACTGCATCCATTGCCCCTGTTTGGCAAGCGAGACCGCCTTTGCACTTCTTGCGGCCTCCTCCTGTCGCCGCACCTCCTCAACCACCAATGTCCTCCGCTCTGATGTTGTGGCCTTTCGCCAAGTTGGTTTACTTGTCGTAAGGCCAAAGCCTCCTCTTCCCTGCTGCACTTGCCCCACGACGTCTTTGTGCCTCAGGGCTGATGAAGCTTGCTGTACTGCATCAGATGGTGTCCACTTCCGGCCCGTTACTAGGGGCGGCGCAACAGCACTGATGGTCTTGTCTCTAGAGTCCCTCAGTGTCATCTGGAGTCTTACTTTGGAACACTTGTATTCCTCTGTTAGACTAGTGAGAGGTAGTTCCAGGACCCCTTTGCCATAGAGGCCGATGTTAGTTAGACATCGTGGGACACCGAGCCATTTCTTCGTGTATGAAGTTATGGTTCGCTCCATCTTCTCCACAGTTGTTATTGGAGCTTCATAAACGGTCAGTGGCCACATTGTCCGAGGAAGGAGTCCAAACTGTAGGCACCAGAGCTTCAGTTTCCCAGGCAGTAGGGTCTGATTGATGATCTCCAGGCCGTTGACAATTTCTTGCCTTAGCTGTTGCACCTGCTCTTTGTCCTTGAGACTTGCGTTGTACCATCTGCCCAGGGCTTTTTACTGGCTGCTCAGACAATGTTGGTATTAGTCGTCACAGATGCAGAACCTTGTGTCTCTAAGCACCCCCTTAACTATGGAGATGCTTCGAGACTTACTTGGTTTGATTTTCATTCGGGCCCACTTGATGTTCTCCTGCAGCTTTCCAAGTAGCCGCTTGGTGCATGCTGCAGTAGTGGTTATTGTTGTCATATCGTCCATGTATGCCCTGATGGGTGGCAGACGGAGCCCAGCTCTGGTTCGTTCACCGCCCACCACCCATTTTGAGGCCCTGATGATGACTTCCATGGCCATTGTAAAGGCCAAGGGTGCAGCCTGCCTTGATGCCTACTTCCAAGCGCTGCCATGTTGTACTGAATTCAGCTGTTGTGAAGCACAGCTGCAGGTCTTGGAAATAGTTCTTGACCAGTGTGGTGATGAGCTCTGGTACATGGAAAAAGGCAAAAAATTCCCAAAGGAGTTCATGTGGAACTGAACCAAATGCATTGGCCAGATCGAGGAAGATCACATGTAGGTCTCTCTTGTCCTTCTTAGCTGCTTGGATCTGGTGCCAGATCATGCTTGTATGCTCCAAGCAGCCCGAAAAACCTGGAATTCCTGCTTTCTGTACAGATGTATCAATGTACTTGTTTGTTACCAGATAGGTGGATAGCCTTTGTGATACAATGCTGAAAAAGATTTTTCCCTCGACGTTGAGGAGACATATTGGCCGGAATTGGCTGATGTCTGATGCATCCTTTTCTTTAGGTATTAGTATGCCGCCGGCCCTTCGCCACACCTTAGGTATTGTTTGCTTCTTCCACACCACCCTCATGAGCTTCCATAGAAAGCGTAACACATCCGGTGCATTCTTGTAGAGCTTGTATGGTACTCCGTTTGGCCCCGGAGCTGATGCTGCTCTTGCTCGCCGGACAGTGTTCTCTACCTCTTTCCATTTCGGAGGGCTGGTGTCCAGGTTGAATTCAGGTGGTTGAATAGGTGGGATGTCATGTGGGATGACTAACTTCTCATGCCTTTTCGTGTCTTGGTGGGCCTTTTCCAGGTGTTCCTCCAATTCTTGTTTTGATGTTTTCAAAGTTCCACTTTTTTCCTTTGCGAAGAGGTCTTTGATGAACTTGAAAGGGTCTTTGTAGAACCGTGTTCTTGTGTGTTCTTTTATTCTTGCAAAGTTTCCTCATGTTCTCTGCTTTTCGCAAGGTTGCCAATCGGCTCTTGATGTCCTCTTGGAGTAGCATGAGACCTTCTCTCTCTGCGTCAGTTGCTTTTTTCCATTGCTTTTTCAACTGTCTCCTCTCTCTGATTAGCCTCTCGATCTCCTGCTGCCTCCTGGACTTGATTGGTGTTGGTAACTTCTTTCCACCTCTCCCTTTACTCACCCCAAACCGTTCTTCTCCATAGCTGTAGATTATATTGCCCATCCTTTCAAGCTTTTCCACTGCTGTGCCCACTTGTTGCTCCAAGATATGTATAAGGTCACTGTTGACCGTCTCCCACTCTTTCTTTTCAACAGCTTTGGGCCACTTCACTCCAGGTTTATGCCCTTTGATCTTTCCTCCAATGGAGGTCTTTGTAGTTGTTGCGTGGGCTCCTCCACCGGCATTTCTGTGCTTGTATCACCCTCTTCAGTGACATGGGTGCTGATGCTCTGCGAACTTTGGTTTGTGTCCCGTCGCTGTGCTTCATTCGACTGATTTGACTGGTTGCTTCGTAAGAAGTACTGGTCAATGCGAGGCCCATGTCTCTGCTCTCTCAAGCACTTTTTCCTCCCTTGGTGGATCTTCAAGCCCATCATTGATGTTCTTTTCTCCCAACCACAGATGCACACCTGAAGTTTGTGTCCCTTAACACTACCTTGGGAAACAAAATCATAAAAGTAAGCATTAATTAATTAAACAAGCATTCTGGATTAATTCACATCAATTATTAATAAGGTATTTGCATTTTTGTGCAATCATTTTGTGTCCAACAACTATGTTTGTCTTGTGCATCCTCGCCCCGATGATGTCTACATTCGCACAATTTCTGGCAAAATTATGAACAACATACATCAAAACCTATCAGTACATTCCCAGAAGAACCAGTCTAAGGCATGATACCTCACCAACATGTTTTAATCACCCCAACAATTTCAGCTGCACTGTATGGTTCCCAGAGTTTAGGGCAGCACAGAGGCACACCTGCAGAGTTCCTGTCTCTCAGTGCCAGAAATGGCGTGGGAGACTGTTGCTTCCCTGGTGCCTGGGTTCATGATGTCACGAGCGAAATTCGGAACATCCTCGAGAGGGAAGGTGAACAGCCGGCAGTAGTTGTGCATGTAGGCACAAAAAAACATCAGGAAGAAGAGGAAGGAGGTTCTGCAACTTGAGTTCAGAGATTAAATGCCCCCGTCCCACTTAGGAAACCTGAACGGAAACCTCTGGAGACTTTGCACTCCACCCAAGGTTTCCATGCGATTCCCGAAGGTTTTTGTCAGTCTCCCTAATGGTTGAATGTGGTTTCCGCTTCTTCTATGTTCCGGAGATTATTTCAAAAAATTCAAAACCGGCCACGACTAAAAATAGGTTGCCGTTTTAAAAATCGGTCATTTGTTAGTCGAAGCCGGTTGCAATGCTAGTTGTAGGTGGATGCCGGAGGTTGCAGGTAGTGAAGGTAAGACCTTTTTTCACCCAGTTTTATTCCACCAGGGAGGTCTTACCTTCCACTACCTGCAACCTCCGGCAACCACCTTCAACTAGCATCGCAACTGGCTTTGACTAAAAAATTACCGATTTTTAAAACTGCAACCTATTTTTAGTCGCAGCCGGTTTTGAATTTTTTGAAATAATAGCCAGAACATAGAAGAAGCGGAAACCACTTTCGACCATTAGGGAGACTGACAAAAACCTCCGTAAACCACACGGAAACCTTGGGTGGGGCGCAAAGTCTCCAGAGGTTTCCGTTCATGTTTCCTAAGTGGGATCATTATTAGGAAGAAGACTGAAAAGCAAGACTTCTAGGGTGGTTATCTCTGGATTGCTTCCAGTACCTCGTGCTGGTGAGGACAGGAACAGAGAGATAGGGGATCTGAATGTGTGGCAGAGGGGCTGGTGCAGGGAGAAAGGATTTAAATATATAGACCACTGGGATCTCTTCTGAGGTAGGGGTGACCTGTGCAAAAGGGACGGGTTACACCTTAACTGGTGGGGGACCGACATTCTAAGTAACTAAGTAAGTAAGTAAGTTTATTTGCCAAGTATTCACATACAAGGAATTTGCCTTGGTACTCCGCCCACAAGTAACAACATGACATACAGTGACAGTTACAAATTACTCAGAAAACACTAAACATTAATAATAATAAAACATTAATGATAAAAACCATTGATCAAGCATGTGAACCAACAAAATACCAGATCAAAGGGAGGCTACAGATTTTTGGCTGTTGAATAGAGCAACTACTCGTGGATAAAAACTGTTTTTATGTCTGGCTGTGGCAGCTTTAACAGTCCAGAGTCGCCTTCCAGAGGGAAGTGATTCAAAGAGATTGTGGCCAGGATGAGAGGGGTCAGAGATGATCTTGCCCGCTCGCTTCCTGGCCATTGCAGTGTACAGTTCATCAATGGAGGGAAGGTTGCAGCCAATAATCTTCTCTGCTGATCGGACGATTCGCTGCAGCCTCCAGGTGTCGTGCTTGGTGGCTGAGCCAAACCAGACCATGATGGAGAAGGTGAGAACAGACTCTATGATGGCCACGTAGAATTGGACCATCATTGCCTGTGGCAGATTGTGCTTCCTCAGCTGCCGCAGGAAGTACATCCTCTGTTGTGCATTTTTGACTGTGGAGTCTATGGTAGCCCCCCACTTAAGGTCCTTGGAGATGATGGTTCCCAGGAACTGCACCTTATTACATGTCCAAGATATCTTGAAATGGGAGGGAGAGGAGCCAGAGGTCATGGTACATATAGGTACCAATGACATAGGTAGAAAAAGAGAGGAGGTCCTCAAAGGAGAATTTAGGGAGTTAGGAAGAGTGTTAAGGAGAAGGATTGCAAAGGTAACAATCTCAGGATTACTGCCTGTACCACGCGACAGTGAGCGTAGGAATGGAGCAAGGTGGAGGATCAATGCGTGGTTAAAGGACTGGTGCAGAGCGCAGAGATTCAAGTTTCTGGATCATTGGGACCTCTTTTGGGGAAGGCGTGACCTGTACAAAAAGGACGGGCTGCACTTGAACCCGAGGGGAACCAATATCCTGGCGGGGAGATTTGCAAAGGCTACTGGGGAGACTTTAAACTAGATCGGTTGGGGGGAGGGACTCAAATAGAGAAGGCAAGTAGTCCGTTTGTGAGGCAGGAGGCAGAGAAGAGAAGCAGTCAGACGCAACACGTAGGGAGGAAAGAAGAAAAAAATAACAAACGGAGAATAAGAAGTGGAGGGTTTCTTAAATGTGTGAGCAGAGAGACAGAGGGGTGTAAAATGAGGATAGGAGCAATAGGTAGCAAGGTGAAAATTGGCAGGAAAACAAATCCAGGGCAAAAATCTAAAAGGGCCACTTTTCAACATAATTGTAAAAGGGCCAAGAATGTTGTAAAAACAAGCCTGAAGGCTTTGTATCTCAATGCGAGGAGCATTCGTAATAAGGTGGATGAGTTGAATGTGCAGATAGCTATTAATAATTATGATATAGTTGGGATCACGGAGACATGGCTCCAGGGTGACCAAGGCTGGGAGCTGAACATCCAGGGATATTCAATATTCAGGAAGGATAGACGGAGAGGAAAAGGAGGTGGGGTAGTGTTGCTGGTTAGAGCAGAGATTAACGCAATAGAAAGGAATGACAATAGCTTGGAGGTTGTGGAATCGATATGGGTGGAGCTGCGAAACACTAAGGGGCAGAAAACGCTATTGGGTGTTGTGTACAGGCCACCTAACAGTAGTAGTGGAGTTGGCGATGACATCAAACAGGAAATTAGAAATGCGCGCAACAAAGGTAAAACCGTTATAATGGGTGACTTCAATCTACATATAGATTGGGTGAATCAAATTGGCAGGGGTGCTGAGGAAGAGGATTTCTTGGAATGTATGCGGGATAGTTTTCTAAACCAACATGTGGAGGAACCAACGGGAGAGCAGGCTATTCTAGACTGGATATTGAGTAATGAGGAAAGGTTAGTTAGCAGCCTTGTTGTACGTGGCCCCTTGGGCTAGAGTGACCATAATATGGTTGAGTTCTTCATTAGGATGGAGAGTGACATTGTTAATTCAGAAACCCGGGTCCTGAACTTCTAGAAAGGTAACTTTGAGGGTATGAGACGTGAATTGGCCAAGATCGACTGGCAATTGATACTTGAAGGGTTGACGGTGGATATGCAATGGAAGGCATTTAAAGACTGCTTGGATGAACTACAACAATTGTTCATCCCAGTATGGCAAAAGAATAAATCAGGGAAGGTGGCGCATCTGTGGATAACGAGGGAAATCAGGGATAGTATCAAAGAAAAAGATGAAGCGTACAAATTAGCCAGAAAAAGCAGCCTACCAGAGGACTGGGAGAAATTCAGAGACCAACAGAGGAGGACAAAGGGCTTAATTAGGAAAGGGAAAATGGGGTATGAAAGAAAACTGGCAGGAAACATAAAAACTGACTGCAAAAGTTTTTATCGATATGTGAAGTGCAAAAGATTAGTTAAAACAAATGTAGGTCCCTTGCAGTCAGAAACGGGTGAATTGATCATGGGGAACATGGCAGACCAATTGCATAACTACTTTAGTTTTGTCTTCACTAAGGAAGACATAAATAATTTGCCGGAAATAGCAGGGGATCGCGGGTCAAATGAGATGGAGGAACTGAGTGAAATCCAGGTTAGCCGGAAAGTGGTGTTAGGTAAATTGAATGGATTAAAGGCCGATAAATCCCCAGGGCACTTAAGGAAGTAGCCACAGAAATAGCAGATGCCTTAGTGATAATTTTTCAAAACTCTTTGGATTCTGGAGTAGTTCCTGAGGATTGGAGGGTAGCTAATGTAACCCCACTATTTAAAAAGGGAGGGAGAGAGAAGACGGGGAATTACAGACCAGTTAGTCTAACATCAGTAGTGGGGAAACTGCTAGAGTCAATTATTAAAGATAGGATAGCAGCGCATTTGGAAAGTGGTGAAATCATTGGACAAAGTCAGCATGGATTTACGAAGGGTAAATCATGTCTGACGAATCTTATTGAATTTTTTGAGGATGTAATTAGTAGAGTGGATAAGGGAGAAGCAGTGGATGTGTTATATCTGGACTTTCAGAAGGCTTTCGACAAGGTCCCACACAAGAGATTGGTATACAAACTTAAAGCACACTGTATTGGTGGTTCAGTATTGATGTGGATAGAAAACTGGCTGGCAGACAGGAAGCAAAGAGTAGGAGTGAATGGGTTCTTTTCAGGATGGCAGACAGTGACTAGTGGGGTGCCGCAAGGCTCAGTGCTGGGACCCCAGCTATTTACAGTATACATTAATGATTTGGACAAGGGAATTAAATGCAACATCTCAAAGTTTGCGGATGACACGAAGCTGCGGGGCAGTGTTAGCTGTGAGGAGGATGCTAGGAGGCTGCAGGATGACTTGGATAGACTGGGTGAGTGGGCAACTGCATGGCAGATGCAGTATAATGTGGATAAATGTGAGGTTATCCACTTTGGTGGCAAAAACAGGAAGATAGACTATTATTTGAATGGTGACCGATTAGGAAAAGGGGAGATGCAGCAAGATCTGGGTGTCATGGTACACCAGTCATTGAAAGTAGGCATGCAGGTGCAGCAGGCTGTGAAGAAAGCAAATGGTATGTTGGCATTCATAGCAAAAGGATTTGAGTACAAGAGCAGGGAGGTTCTACTGCAGTTGTACAGGGTCTTGGTGAGGGCACACCTGGAGTATTGCGTACAGTTTTGGTCTCCTAATCTGAGGAAAGACATTCTTGCCATAGAGGGAGTACAGAGAAGGTTCACCAGACTGATTCCTGGGATGGCACGACTTCCATATGAAGAAAGACTGGATAGACTCGGCTTGTACTCGCTGGAATTTAGAAGATTGAGGGGTGATCTCATAGAGACTTATAAAATTCTTAAGGGGTTGGACAGGCTAGATGCAGGAAGATTGTTCCCGATGTTGGGGAAGTCCAGGACAAGGGGTCACAGTTTAAGTATAAGGGGGAAGTCTTTTAGGACCAAGATGAGAAAATCGTTTTTCACACAGTGAGTGGTGAATCTGTGGAATTCTCTGCCACAGAAGGTAGTTGAGGCCAGTTTGTTGGCCATATTTAAGAGGGAGTTGGATGTGGTCCTTGTGGCTGAAGGGATCCGGGGGTATGGAGAGAAGGCAGGTACAGGATATTGAGTTGGATGATCAGCCATGATCATATTGAATGGCGGTGCAGGCTCGAAGGGCCGAATGGCCTGCTCCTGCACCTATTTTCTATGTTTCTATGTTTCTAACTTAAAAGACTCCACAGATGTGACTGTGGTGTTGTTGATGGTGAGTGGGGTGAGGGGAGGGGGAGCTCTCCTAAAGTCTACAATCAATTCCACTGTCTTAAGAGCATTGAGCTCTAGGTTGTTGCTATGGCACCAGGACACCAGCTGTGACACTTCCTGTCTGTAGGCGGATTCCTCCCCATCCTGGATCAGTCCATTCAGGGTTGTGTCATGCGCAACCTTAAGCATGACAGAGGTGTCTGTGGAGGTGCAGTCGTTGGTGTAGAAAGAGTAGAGGAGAGGAGAGAGTACGTAACCCTGCGGTGCTCCTATGCTGAAGGTTTGTGGGTCCGAGATGTGATTTCCCAGCCTCACATGTTGCTTCCTGTCTGTCAGGAAGTTGGTGATCCTCTGACAGAGGCAGTTCAGGCACAGTCAACTCGGAAAGTTTGGAGTGTAGTAGCTCTGGCACAATGGTGTTGAATGCAGAGCTAAAATCAACAAACATGATCCTCACATAGGTCCCCTGGCGGTGTAGGTGCTGTAGGATGAAGTGTAGGCCCAGGTTGACTGCATCATCCACAGATCTATTGGCCCAGATCAAACTGCAGAGGGTCGAGCAGGGAGTTTGTGATTTTTTAGCATGGCCACCACAAGCCTTTCAAATGTTGTCATGACTACAGAGGTCAGTGCTACAGGCCTGTAGTCATGTAAGACAAGTAACCCTTGCGTTTTTGGGTACAGGGACAATAGTGGAGACTTTGAAGCAGGCAGGGACAGTACATGTTTGCAGGGACTGGTTAAAAATGTCTGTATAGACCGGTGCCAGCTGTTTGGCACAGAGTTTTGGAATAGAGGGGGAAACATTGTCAGGTCCTGGAGATTTCCGGGTCTTTTGTCCTCTGAAAAGCCTCTCCACCTCCTCTATTTGTATTGTTGATATTGGATAAGTTATGTTGTGCAGCAGAGAGGGTGTGGATGATTGGGTGTGAAGTGATGATTAGAGGAGGGTGGGTGTAGAAAGACCCAGTCTTTGCAGATTGAGGTCAGGCTTTGAGCGGGTGTGAAGTGTTGGTTGGGGTGGGATATTGTCCAGTCTTTTCATACTGGAGTCTTGCCTTAAGCAGTTGTGAAGTGGTGAATGGGAAGGAGAGGGTGCAGGGTTCATTCTTTGTATACTGGAGTCTGGCTGTGTTGGTTGGGGAGGGGGGTACCAGGGTTAAGTTTCTGGTTTTCAAACCTCTAGTAAAACTCATTCAGGTCATTGGTCAGCTGACGATTGTCCAAAGAACGAGGGGCTTGGCCTGCCTGTAGCTGGTAATTTCTTGCAAGCCCTTTCAAATTGAAGAAGAGTCACTAGCTGAGAACTTGCTCCTCAACTTCTCAGAGTACCTTTCCTTTGCAGCTCTGATTCCTCTTCTCAGATTGTACTTGGCCTGCCTGTAGAGGTCTGCATCCCCGCTCCCATCGGCCTCCTCTTTAGACTGTCGGAGCTGTCTGAGTTCTGCAGTGAACCAGGGCTCATTGTTGTTGAACCATGTCTGGGTCTTAGTTGGAATGCAACTGTCCTCCAAAATTCTGGCCTTTATGACAAGAGGAGTTGAGTATAGAAGCAAAGAGGTCCTTCTGCAGTTGTACAGGGCCCCAGTGAGACCACACCTGGAGTATTGAGTGCAATTTTGGTCTCCAAATTTGAGGAATGACATTCTAGCTATTGAGGGAGTGCAGCATAGATTCACAAGGTTAATTCCCGGAATGGTGGGACTGTCATATGCCGAGAGAATGGAGTGGCTGGGCTTGTATACTCTGGAGTGTAGAAGGATGAGAGAGGATCTTATTGAAACATATACGATTATTAAGGGTTTGATCATGCTAGAGGCAGGAAACATGTTCCCGATGTTGGGGGAATCCAGAACTAGGGGCCACAGTTTAGAATAAGGGGTAAGCCATGTAGAACAGAGACAAGGAAACACTTTTTCTCACAGAGAGTTGTGAGTCTGTGGAATTCTCTGCCTCAGAGGGCAGTGGAGGCTGATTCTCTGGATACTTTTAAGAGAGAGTTAGATAGAGCTCTTAAAGATAGCGGAGTCTAGGGATATGGGAAGAAGGCAGGAATGGGGTACTGATTGGGGATGATCAGCCATGATCACATTGAAAGGCGGTGCTGGCTCGAACAGCTGAATGGCCTATTGTCTTGTCTATTGTCACTCTTCCTCAATCTGACAAATATTTATCAATTTTCATTTTAAATACTTCAAATTATTCAGTTTCCATTACCACCTCTGTGAGAATGTTTTTGTTACCTCAGTTTATAGTGACCGGCCTCTTATGTTCTCATCAGATCATAATTTCAAGAATCTCCCACTAGTGAAAATATCTCAACATCTACCCTGCCAATTCCCCTCAGGATCTCATTTATTTGAATATGGACACCTCACATTCTTCCAAAATGCAAGAAATAAAGTCCCAAACTATTTAGGCACTTTAATTAACTCTCTCATGCCAGGAATTAGCCTTCTGAAACTCTGTTATACTGCCTCCAATGTTACAACATATTTTTTAGATAAGGGAATTAAAACTGTATGCTATATTCTGGGTGAGGTTTCACCCATATCCTCCATATTTTTACCAACATCACCCTATTTTAAAATTCCTAGCACTTTGTGTAATTACCAAAGTGCATGTCCTCACACGTTCCCTTACCACAACATGACCTTCCGACTGTTTTTGTATCACTGGGAAATTTGGAAACACTACATACTGATTATTGCTCCGGGTTATTATTGTAAATGATCAACAATTCTGGCCAAGAACTGATTCCTGTGGTACTCCACACATTACCTGCTTCTATTCTGAAAAGGATCAAATTATTCCAAATGAGACAGAAAATAGTTTAAAAGGAACTTAATGAGAAATTGTGTGCCTAAAATTTGACACTTTACATTGTTCTCAGAGGAAAGAAACAATACCCAAGGTGACCCACTCGTGGAATTGGAAATTATAAATGTATTTCTGAAGGGTGATATTTAACAGCCTTTGTGCATGAAAATGATGCAGATGAATGTCTAGGTCTTGTTAAAACAAGGAACTATAGATACAGAAATGGGAATGTATGAATACATAGTAATTTAAATTTCAAACAAGAACTTACTATCAAGGGAAAAGTGCTGAGTGTACTTATCTGACCCATGCACCTTTAACAGTTCATTCATTCAGCATTGAATTCAGATGTCAGTTTAGCTGCTACCTAAGATAGACACATAAAGCTGGATGAACTCAGTAGGACAGGCAGCATCTCTGGAGAGAAGGACTGGGTGACATTTTGGGAATGGGTGACGTTTCGGATCGAGATCCTGAAGAAGTCACCCATTCCTTCTCTCCAGGGATGCTGCCTGTCCCGTTGCATTTGTGAGATGTATTTCAGTGCCCACAATCACGATGCCAGAGACAAAGTCGTGGAAACAAGAAATGCATTTATTTACGAGTCTGCAGAGTCAGGTGCCTCTCCAAACCGAGACATACCGAGGTCAAGAAAATATTCCCCCCTTATACAACACAATTTCACTGAATCATCCTCCCCTTCTGGCTCCTTCCATTCGGAGCGCTGAGGTGCGCAATCTTCCTGTACCGCCCAGAGTACCTCCCAGATCATACATCGCACGTTGATGGTAATTAGCAGTTTCCCGATCAGGGGTGTATAAGCAATATTCATTTACCTCATTAAGCAAGCGCAGTATTTATTCACCTAACCCATTTAATCCCCTTTAGCCTAGTAGCCACTTTCTTAAGGTTACAGCTGCCTCCACTATCTCTTCCCGCTTTCGTACAATGCAATCAGTGGTGTTCAAGGACAGGGGCAGTTTACGCGTTCTGTCCTTCACAATGTGGTTTAATCATTTTGTCTCTCACAATCCACCCTTTTTCTTTTGCTACGCATTCCCTGATTAAACACCAATTTCAACCCCCTTCTGCTCCAATTGAAATAGCTGGGACCCCAGCTATTTACAGTATATATTAATGATCTGGATGAGGGAATTGAAGGCAATATCTCCAAGTTTGCAGATGACACTAAGCTGGGGGGCAGTGTTAGCTGTGAGGAGGATGCTAGGGAGACAGCAAGGTGACTTGGATAGGCTGGATGAGTGGGCAGATGCAGTATAATGTGGATAAATGTGAGGTTATCCACTTCGGTGGCAAAAACAGGAAAGCAGATTATTATCTAAAAGGAAAAGGGGAGATGCAGCGAGACCTGGGTGTCATGGTATACTAGTCATTGAAAGTAGGCATGCAGGTGCAGCAGGTAATGAAGAAAGCAAATGGTATGTCAGCTTTCATAGCAAAAGGATTTGAGTATAGGAGCAGGGAGGTTCTACTTCAGTTGTATAGGGTCTTGGTGAGACCACACCTGGAGTATTGCGTACAGTTCTGGTCTCCAAATCTGAGGAAGGACATTAGTGCCATAGAGGGAGTGCAGGGAAGGTTCACCAGACTGATTCCTGGGATGTCAGGACTGTCTTATGAAGAAAGACAGTATAGACTCGGTTTATACTCTCTTGGATATAGGAGATAGAGAGGGGATCTTATAGAAACTTACAAAATTCTTAAGGGGTTGGATAACTAGATGCAGGAAGATTGATCCCGATGTTGGGGAAGTCCAGGACAAGGAGTCACAGCTTAAGGATAAGGGAGAAATCCTTTAAGACCGAGATGAGAAATACTTTTTTCACGCAGAGCGTGGTGAGTCTCTGGAACTCTCTGCCACAGAGGGTAGTTGAGGCCAGTTCATTGGCTATATTTAAGAGGGAGTTAGATATGGCCCTTGTGGCTAAGGGGATCAGGAGATATGGAGAGAAGGGAGATACAGGATACTGAGTTGGATAATCAGCCATGATCATATTGAATGGATTTGCAGGCTCGAAGGGCCGAATGGCCTACTCCTGCACCTAATTTCTATGTTTCTATGTAACATTCTCCTTATTGCCTCTCTCTCTGGATCCAGAACCTTCCTCGGTCACATTATCATTATTTTCTGTACCCCTTTTGTTCTAATGGGCACCACTACAGCCTGCATCTGGCTTATGCAGCTGGTTATATTCCTTCAACTGGGAACCCCCATCCCCCATTGTCCAGCTTTCCGTAAGCAAAGCAATCTCTCTCCTCTGGGGCATGTTCTATACACCCTCATTCCTGAGTACCCCAAATTCTGCACTAAGTAATATTCTACTCCCCCCTCCCAGTGACTCCAACTCTCCCGCTTTCGGCGGGAGATCGCCCGCTGAAAGCGGGAGAGTTGGAGTCACTGCCCACCTTACAACTGGTTCTGGTTCTATAACAGGAGTCATGCACATTAGAATGATAGGTAAAGGACCTTCAGGTTTGTCAGCCATACCTGATGGGGTGGTAACATTTATCACAGCTGTCCATGCATTTACTTACAGTGACGACCATTGTCAGTGACGACCATTTGAGTACAGGAGCAGGGAGGTTCTACTTCAGTTGTACAGGGTCTTGGTGAGACCACACCTGGAGTATTGCGTGCAGTTTTGGTCTCCAAATCTGAGGAAGGACATTATTGCCATAGAGGGAGTGCAGAGAAGGTTCACCAGACTGATTCCTGGGATGTCAGGACTGTCTTATGAAGAAAGACTGGATAGACTCGGTTTATACTCTCTGGAATTTAGGAGATTAAGAGGGGATCTTATAGAAACTTACAAAATTCTTAAGGGGTTGGACAGGCTAGATGCAGGAAGATTGTTCCCGATGTTGGGGAAGTCCAGGACAAGGGGTCACAGCTTAAGGATAAGGGGGAAATCCTTTAAGACCGAGATGAGAAAGACTTTCTTCACACAGAGAGTGGTGAGTCTCTGGAACTCTCTGCCACAGAGGGTAGTTGAGGCCAGTTCATTGGCTATATTTAAGAGTGAGTTGGATGTGGCCCTTGTGGCTAAGGGGATCAGAGGGTATGGAGAGAAGGCAGGTACGGGATACTGAGTTGGATGATCAGCCATGATCATATTGAATGGCGGTGCAGGCTCGAAGGGCTGAATGGCCTACTCCTGCACCTAATTTCTATGTTTCTATGTTTCTATGTTAGCACGTGCCAAAAACTGCAATTTAATCCTTTAGTTCAATCATTCTTTCTCAAAGATCAGTCAGTGGTTTCTTTCCTTGTCTTACTGTCCAGTCCTCCTCAGCCGGAGGTTGGTCCCTTTATTCACACTGCGTGTGTCCACCCTTTTTCTTTCGTCTGCACTGCTATTTCCATGGTCAATAGTACCAAATACGGACCAGTCCAACGGGGTTGCAACTTTTCTTCCTTCCACGATTTTACAAGAACCCAGTCTCCCACTTTCACAGAATGGATTGGAAAGTCGAGAGGGGGACTCTGTGCCAGCAGCCCCTTGGCTTTTAATTCTGTAAGAGAACGAGATACTGCCAGTAAATAGTTCCTTAAGAATACATCACTGCCCTCTATGGTGGGTATTCCTTCTATCTTTCCCAAATAAGGTAACCCAAACAACATTTCATAGGGGGAGGGTACACAAAAGGCTGGAGAAACTCAGCGGGTGCAGCTAAGGAGCGAAGGAGATAGGCGACGTTTCGGGTCGAGACCCTTCTTCAGACTTCATAGGAGGATACTGCAGTATCCTTCCATGGAGCAGTTCGAATTCTAAGCAAGGCTATTGGCAAGCACTTAGTCCAGGTCAGTTTAGTCTCCTCCATTAATTTGGTAATTTGTGTCTTCAAGGTGGCATTCATCCTCTCCACCATTCCCGAGCTCTGTGGATGCCAGGGAGTATGCAACTTCCATTTTATCCCTAGGGCATCACAGATGAGCAAATGGATCTATGATGCGAAATCGGTTCCTCGATCTGAATCGAGAGACTCGATGATTCCATAACGCGGAATTATTTGTTCCAATAGAATTTTGGCTACTATCTGAGAAGTGGCATTTACTGTGGGGAACGCTTCCACCCAACGGGTGGAACCTGAGGGTCTGATCAGGAACAGTCAACAAAATAGAGAGAGTACAGAGGAGATTTACTAGAATGTTGCCAGGGTTCCAGCAACTATGTTACAGAGAAAGGTTGAACAAGTTAGGTCTTTATTCTTTGTAGCGCAGAAGGTTAAGGGGGGACTTGATTGAGGTCTTTAAAATGATGAAAGTGATAGACAGAGTTAACGTGGATACGTTTTTTCCCATTGAGGGTAGGGAAGATTCAAACAAGAGGACATGACATGAGAATTAAGGGACAGAAGTTTAGGGGTAACGTGAGGGGGAACTTCTTTACTCAGAGGGTGGTGGCTGTGTGGAATGAGCTTCCAGCAGAAGTGGTGGAGGCAGGATCGATTTTAACATTTAAGAGTAAAGTGGATAGGTATATGGACGTGAAGGGAATGGAGGGGTATGGTCTGAGTGCAGGTAGATGGGACTAGGGGAAAACAAATGGTCGGCACGGACTGGAAGGGCCGAGAGGGCCTGTTTCCGTGCTGTAATTGTTATATGGTTATATGGTTATATGGTAACGAGTAAAGTGGTCCACCACCACTAGGAGGTATATCCATTTCTGTATCCTGGGACGTTCAGTAAAATCTACCTGTATTCTCTGGAATGGCCTGATGGCTAACTGCTGCCCTCCTCCTGGCGCTGCCCTCATCACTTTCTTATTTACCTTCTGACAGATCACACAGCTTGAGACTGCTTGTTTAGCCAGAGTGTATATCCCTCTACAAGCATACGTACGCAAGAGAGTATCACATAGTGCCTGAGCCCCTCCAGTGTAACTGGGAATGTAATCTTCCCAATAATTCTCTGATAACCTCCTTAGTCAGCAAATGCTTCCCATCGGGTGTCCACCATCGTCCATCTTCTGTCATTTTCACTCCTACCTCATTCATCCTACCTATATCGAATTTGGAGAACACGGGCATCTTCTTTATCCCTTCCGAGAGGTATTAGAGACATCATTTTTACCGTTCCCTGTAAAGCAACCCGTTTTGCCACCTTGTCCGCGGCTCTGTTTCCCCAGGCCTCTGGAGAATTTCCCTTCTGGTGTCCTGCCACATGTACTAAGGCTATTTGCTCTGGCTTTGTTACTGGTGGTCTGATGCTTGCTGTAATGGCGGTCGGAAGTGGTCCCAGCCTTGCAGCTACTGCCTCAGTCACACTGATCGATCCTCACATGACTCCGTATGCGAGGCCCACTCTACACAAAAGGCACTCGGAAACCACTGCGATGAAGAACTGCCTCGGCTCTCTGTAGGAGGAGCGAGCTCCAATCTTCATCACTTTCCATCCACTCATTTTGGTCGGCCGTGAGCATTGGCCAGTCGATCTTCTAGGAGGCGGCCTGGATTTCCCTCTCTTCCACCTAATCAGTCCTTTCCTCCTGTCTTTCATCTCCCTCTACTCTTGGTCGGCGATCACTGCTGCACTCAGAGCCTGCAGGTCATCCAGCACCTCTGCAAGAGAATCTTTGCAGGAGTCCTTGGCTCTGGGCCTCGATGCCTGTGGCGACTGTAGGGGTGTAGCTAGATCAGACAGGGCAGCGGAGGTGTGTACAGCTGCAGCCCGACTCTTCTTGAACTGGCTGAGCAGCCCTTCCCGTCTCAGCGTGGCCACCAGCAGGGTCTTGTCCCTCTGCAGCTGCCGCAGCAGTCCGCTCAGGCGCTGCCTCTCCTGGAGTTTCCCCTGGCTTCCAGTCGCTCCTTGTTTTTGGCCGCACACTCTGTGTCCATGCTGCTTTCACCCACAATTGGCAACACCACCACTCCGTCCTTCCAGGCTCTTCTCCCGCTCGCTCCCAGCCTCTCCCGGCCTGTCCCGGACTCTCCCGGCCTGTCCTTGTCCAGTTGTTCCTGGGTGGTCTTCAGCATCTGCTGTAGTTTGCTGGCCGCTTGCCCCTAATCCTTGGTCTTTTTAATTTCCTTGTCAAGCCTTTCCTTTAGCTGAAGGAGGTCCTCACTATCGCCGCTCCCCGTTGCCCGCAACTTCTCCAGCTCTTCCTGCAGTCCCAGTGCAGATTGTTGGGCCTTTTCAAATTCTTCAGCCAGCTTCTGTCTCTGTGCTGCTCAGTCTGCTTGTAAAGTGCTTTGGGTTTCTTCTGCTTCTCTTAATTTCAGTACTGCACCAGAGGGATCTTTGCACCTTTGGTTCAGAGACTCCATAGCCATCTGCCTGAACTCCTGCAGCCACTCACTGTGGGGCTGTGGTGAGGACACGGACAACTCTGGGAAGAGCTCCAGCAGCACCTCTAAGGTTTGCGTGTGGGACTCCTGCAACTGCTGTTCTGTCTGCTCGTTGTTCTTCTTCATTTGGTGTTCAACGGTTTCTTTGAGCCGCAGCATCTCCTTTTCCAGGATGGAAATGTGGGCATCTTTATCCTTCAGCCTGTTCTCCAGCTGTTCCACTTCCACTTGTTTGGTGGCCTGGTCTCACTCCATCTCCTTGCTCTGGCTGGCCTCGAGCAGGGCGTCGATAGAGCATATCCTCTCCTCCAGCTGCCCTTTCTCCACACTGACCTCCGACAGCCGACTGCCCAGCCACTCCACCTCCTCCGCTTTGCTCTTCAGCTCGGCCTCACATGCTGTTAGTTTAGCCTGAAGATCGGCGCAGGTGCTGACAGCTGCTCCTCCCTCTCTCTCTCTCTCTCTCTCTCTCTCTCTCTCCAGAATATGTAAACAGACCTGGGGAACCCAGCAGCCTGCATAACCACTTTCCTCCAGATTAGGGGAAGTTTTTTTGAATTAACAAATGCATTCAGTGCCTGACACATCTTCCTTTTTCTTTTTATGTCCCTTGGTCTGTTTATCTCCATATTTCTGTACTTCTTTAATTAATTCTTGTAGTTTTTGTACCAGATCTAAATGGCTACTGGCTAGTTTTTCTGTTGACAATTTTAAAACTGGTGCAAATGTTCCCAACTGACTGTTATTTTTGTTGATATTTGACCATTCATATTATGGTAAAGAACATCAAAGTCTTTCGTAAATCCATGCTGACTTTGCCTAATAATTTCACCACTTTCCAAATGTACTGCTATCCCATCTTTAATAACTGACTCTAGCAGTTTCCCCACTCCCGATGTTAGACTAACTGGTCTGTAATTCCCCGTTTTCTCTCACCCTCCTTTTTTAAAAAGTGGGGTTACATTAGCTACCCTCCAACAACTGGTTCCCTCGGGTTCAAGTGCAACCTGTCCTTTTTATACAGGTCACTCCTTCCCCAAAAGAGGTTCCATTGATCCAGAAATTTGAATTCCTGCCCTCTGCACCAGTCCGTCAGCCAGGCATTTATCCTCCACCTTGCTCCATTCCTACTCTCATTGTCGCGTGGCACAGGAAGTAATCCTGAGGTTGTAATCTTTGCGGTTCTTTTCCTTCACTCTCTTCCTAACTCCCTAAATTCTCCTTTCAAGATCGCTTCTCTTTTTTTACCTATGTCATAGGTACCAATATGTACCACGACCTCAGGCTCCTCTCCCTCCCTTTTCAGGATATCTTGGACATGTTCAGACACATCCCGGACCCTGGCACCAGGGAGGCAAATTACCATCCGGGTCTCCGGATTGCGTCCACAGAATCGCCAATCTGACCCCTAACTATAGAGTCCCCTATTACTAATGCCCTCCTCTTCTTTTCCTTCCCCTTCTGAGCAACAGGGCCGGTGTCTGTATCGCAGGCCAGGTTGCTGTTGCTACCCCCAGGTAGGCTGTCCCCCTGAACAGTACTCAAACAGGAGTACTTATTTCCAAGGTGTACAGCCACTGGTGTGCTCTCTAGCGCCCGCCTCTCCTAACCGTGACCCACTTGTCTGCCTCCTGTGGTTTTGGAGAGACTACCTCCCTGTAACTCCGCTCTATGACCTCCTCACTCTCCCTGGCGAGACGGAGGTCATCGAGCTGCTGCTCCAGGTTCCTTACACACTCCTTTAGTAGCCGCATCTCGACACACCTGTCACAGATGTGGACTTCTGGAGGGCAACCCGACTCCATTACCTCCCACATCTGACATCCAGAACAGTAAACTGCCCTGGCACTCATACTTTCCTTACCCTAGATACAACATAAAATACAATATACAATACAAAAATACAATTCAAAATACAAAATACAGTACACTACAAACTGCTGGAATCTGACTGCCAATCAGCTGTATACTCAAGTCCACCAATCAGTGGCTTCCTGAAGCCCAGTTAATTGAATGGAACATTACAGATTTAGAATGTTATGGATTTCGGTTCCTCCCTCACCAACGGCTCCTGGGCCTCTGATAAAACAAAGCCCCGTGCTGGGTTTTTACACTCACCACTCGGATGTCGCTCCTCCCTCATCAATGGCTCCTGGGCCTCTGTAAAAACAAAGCCCCGCGCTGGGTTCCGGATATCACTCACTCAAACCGCTGATGGCAAGCAAGGAGATCAGAGACTGCTGAAATCAGCAGGGTGCACCTTCCCTTCCTTCCATACCTCCGCCGAGCGGCCAAAGTGGCAATCCTGGACGAGCCCCCAAGCTTGAGAGATGCATTTCAGTGCCCACAATCACAATGCCAGAGACAAAGCCGTGGAAACAAGAAATGCATTTATTTACGAGTCTGCAGAGTCGGGTGCCTCTCCAAACCGAGACACACCGAGGTCAAGAAAATACCCCCCCTTATACAACACAGTTTCACTGAATCATCCTCCCCTTCTGGCTCCTTCCAATCAGAGCGCTGAGGTGCACAATCCTCCTGTACCGCCCAGAGTACCTCCCAGATCATACATCGCACGTTCATGGTAATTAGCAGTTTCCCGATCAGGGGCGTATAAGCAATATTAATTTACCTCATTAAGCAAGCCAGTATTTATTTACCTAACCCAGTTAATCCCCTTTAGTCTAGTAGCCAGTTTCTTAAGGTTGCAGCTGCCTCCACTATCTCTTACCGCTTTTGTACAATGCTATCAGTGGTGCTCAAGGACAGGGTGGTTTACGCATTCTGTCCTTCACAATGTGGTTTAATCATTCTGTCTCTCACATGTTATTCCAGCTTTTTGTGTCTATCTTTCGTTTAAACCAGCATCTGCAGATCAGTCCTACACATTAGCTGCTGCCTAACAGCTTCATTTAAAAAATAAAATAAAAAAAATTTAAAAAAAATTGTATTGAAAAATTGTGGTCAGTTATGGTTCTCACTTTCAACATCCTTCCCTTGACATAGAATATCAGCAATCAGAGTCTGGAACTTGCTGACTTCAAACACATCTTTTTCCTTTCAGAAACAGCATATTTTCAAGTGAATGCCTCATTCTTCTTTCATTCTAAGTTGAGAAAGGATATTGCTGGTGAAGCAGTGCAGCATAGATTCATGAGATTATTCCCCGGGATGGCGGGACTTTCATATGAGGAAAGATTGGAAAGACTGGGCTTGCATTTACTGGAATTTAGAAGGGTAAAAGGAAAGACTTGCATTTACTGGAATTTAGAAGGGTAAGAGGGGATCTTATGGAAACATATAAAATTATAGAAGGACTGGACAAGCTAGATGCAGGAAATTGTTTCCCAATGTTGGGGGAGTCCAGAACCAGGGTCTGCAGTCTAAGAATAAATGGGAGGTCATTTAAAACTGTGATGAGAAAAAATGTTTTCACCCAGAGAGTTGTGAATTTTTGGAATTCTCTGCCACAGAAGGCAATGGAGGCCAATTCATTGGATGCATTTAAAAGAGAGTTAGATAGAGCACTTGGGGTTAGCGGAAACAAGGGTTATGGGGAGAAGGCATGCACGAGTTACTGATTGTGGATGATCAGCCATGATCAGGATGAATGGTGATGCTGGCTCAAAGGGCCTCCTCCTGCACCTATTTTCTATGTTTCTATGTATTAACATTCTCACTTTGAAAATTATTTATCAAAAATACAAAATATTAGGTTAATATTTCTTCCTCACCTTTAGTCCACACTTGGATTCCTTTGTTCCAAATCGGAAGCAAGCAAGAAATTATTATTCCACTAACCCTTCCTTTTCAGTCTTATTTGATGCAATGCACCACCACATTAATATAAGCTCTTCGCTGGAGTGACATTAATTGACAAAATGAGTGGGAAATTGCTTAACATTTATTGCTTTCTACCCAGAACCCAAAATCCTTCTAACCTGGGGTCTCCGCTCCAATCCCTCACTGATTCCTTCACTGAATAAGCTTCACAATAAACATCAACCATCCATTTACACTAATCTTACAATTGTCCTATTTTTATTCTCCTCCTGTTCTCATCAACTTGACCTAACTTCTAGCACTTCTGACCAGCTAATCTACCTATCTGGATGTCTTTGGCATCAAGGTGGAAGCCAGAACCCTCCAGAAGAAACCCTCATGATTACAGGGAGATCACGCAAACCCCTCACAGAGAGGTGGATGGAACCCAAGTCTCTGGCACTGCACTCTGAGAAAGCAGTTCTACTAGCTGTGTCACTGTACCATCAATCAAGATGGATTGGTGCCAAATGACTGAAATAAAAGTAATGGAGTTACACTTCAATTCAAAACTTTAAGGCAGAAGAGGAATATTTACAAGAGGCAAGATCATTAATTTCTGATGAGGTTGCAACTTACCTTGGGTATGACCAATGTTGCATAAATGAATACATTGCCTCATATAGACGTGAAGAGCATTAAAAAAAAATAATAGGTTGTATTAGGCAGATTTATGAAGATACACAAAACCAAATTTACTAATTTGATTCCCCAATTATACCATCATTAAATCTCATCCTCTAAGTGCATTTAAGCATTTCACATGAATGGTTAATACAATTATGACATTTAGCTCAAAGTTGAAAACTTTAACGGTTTGATAAGTGAATAGACCATTCAATCATGAATTTATGTCGAATAATAGCCTCAGTTAATAAGCACTCCAATGTTTTAATGAACATTGATCACCATTATTTTCAATATCCATAGACAAGGCATAAACTGTCAATCATTACAGAGTGGAGCTTGAGAGATTCCTGATGATTGACAGATTACTCTCCACATTCAGGAACAGAAATCATAATTATTCCCATTCAGCAAAGATAAACTTATTTTAATCAACCCATAGCTGTCATCAGCTGTATGTACATCAGGTCTGTGCCTGACTGATGTGTCAGGTCTCTTCATGCATGTCATGCAATACTCCTATCTTACTCTGATAGATTTTTGATAAAATTAACATAAATATGGAAAATACTTTTACCGTTTAATTTAGAGATACAGCGCAGAAACAGGACCTTCGGCCTACTGAATCCGCACCGACCCCCACACATAAACACTGTCTTACACACACTAGGAACAATGCTGCAGTGGAGCAGCAGCCAGACCAGCAAGGGAGTGGATTGGCTGAAGAAATGCTTTCCCCGAGGCGAGTAACTTTCAGGAGCTTTAAAAAGATCGCCGAGAGACAGCTAGGCACTTACCTTGAAGGTCGCAGAGGAGCAGCAGCCAGACCAGCGAGGAAATTGATTCCTAAGACATGGATTACTGAGACATCCTAATTAGTTGAGTGGATAGTTGTCGTGATTAGATAAAATTAAGTGCAGGTGTAGTGGATCAGCCTGTTGAGGCAAAGTGCCTTGGAGAGGAAAAGGATCTGTCCCACTTATGTGTCCTTGGCACACAAATTATGTGACCTCGTGGTCGTGTTGAGCCGCGATAGTCTGGCGAACGTCGGGCGTGATTACATGCGTACGCACAGCTGTCGGGAGCGCGTGACGTCATTTGAAGATGGACACAAAGCTGGAGTAACTCAGCGGGACCGGTAGCATCTCTGGAGAGAAGCAATGGGTGACGTTTCGCGTCAAGAGTCTTCTTCAGTCTGAAAAGTGTCTTGACCTGAAACGTCACCCATTGCTTCTCTCCAGAGATGCTGCCGGTCCCGCTGAGTTACTCCTGTATTATGTGTCTATCTTCAATTTACTTGGCCCTGCTCTGGGAGTAGAAGTGGGGGCGGATCCGGACTGCAGTGGTTGTGAGCGCCAGGCCAAGTTCGGTGATTGGTTGCCTGCTTCTGCTGCTGTTGGAGGCGAGATGTTGCATCGCGCCAGGGTCTTGGGCCTGTCCCACTTTGGCCGTCAGTTCCGTGACAGGCCGTTGGCGCGCGAAGATTTTGTTCACTACAAAAATTTCGGAACCCTGTGTGATGACCCGCACAACTACATACCCCTCCCCACTTCTAAGTGGGACCGGCCCCGTGCGGCCATATGATGTCCGTACACCTCAACTCGACCACGAGGTTGCGTAATTTGCATGCCAAGGACACGCAAGTGGGACAGGCCCCTTAGTCTTTGGCTCAAGGGTCTTCTGCGAGGAGGCTACATTTATTTGGTTGTGTGTTTAATTTAATTTAAATATTTAAACTTATTGACATGATGGCAGGAATATTTGCTGCAGGATGTGGGAAGCCAGAGGTACGGCTGTTGTCAACTGTGGTAACTTCACCTGTGGTAACTGTTTCAGATGCAGCTCCTCAAGGACCGAGTTAGAGAACTGGAGCAGCAGCTGGATGACCTGCATTCCATCTGGGAGGACAAAAACTTCCTGGACAGGACCTACAGTCAGGTTGTCAGTCCACGAGTACAAGAGATGCGATGGTTATGGACGGAAAAGGGGATGAATTTAGTGCAAGAGACCTTGGTGGAAGTACCTCTTGAAAACAGATACACCCTCTTGGGAGCTGGCAGGGCAGACAATGCTTCCACTTTGAGCGGTGTACAGGTCTGTGCATCCCTGGTGCCAGGGTCCAAGATGTCTCAGACCAACTTCAGAACATCCTCGAGAGGGAAGGTGAACAACCGGAAGTAGTTGTGCATGTATGCACAAATGGCATGAGGAAGGAGGTTCTGCAACATTAGTATGGAGAACTAGGTTGGAGGCTAAAAAGCAGGATTTCTAGGATGTTTATCTCTGGGTAGCTTCCAGTACCTTATGCTAGTGAAGGTAGGAACAGGGAGATAGGGGATCTGAATGTATGGCTGAGGAGCTAGTGCAGGGGGCAGGGATTTACATTTCTAGATCACTGGAATCACTTCTGGGGCAAGGGTGACCTGTACAAAATGTACGGGTTGCACCTTAATTGGAGGGGGTCTGACATTTTACTTCAGAGTCTCGTGTGTGACTACATGAACCCCATACAGCTGTTCGAGCATCATTTGCGTCAGACGCTTTTCGTGCAGACTTTCCTCCAACGGTAAGTCTAAAAAACTTCAGGTAAGTGCTATTTCTTACCTGTTGTAGATCTCCTGCAGGTACCTCTGAGGGTGTTGCGGGTTTTGTTTTTATAAAACAGCTTTTCTAGTTGTTAGATTAATTTAATAGTATAGATGTGATTCAGCTGTGCAAGTAAGTCAACTTATCTTGTTAAATGGTTAACTATTAAGTGCCATATAGGTCATTGTTAACACACCTTGTTTCACCAGCTGAAATTAATAAAGTCACAATGATGGACAAGCAGTATTCATTACTGCTCCAGTTGTTGTTAAGTAAATCTTTAATTATATTGCAAAATGGTGCTAATGGCCCTAAATGGGAAATTGTGTCAGCAGCGCTTTTTAGCAGGCCTGCTTAAGGTCTCCCTCATGTAGGAGGAAAGCATGCTGCATCAATATTATTCTGATGCTGGGGCCATAGCAAAGGCGGCGTATTGCTGAAGCTGCGCCAGCAGCACCTTGTAACCGGGTTGCTTAATGGCTTCCTCATGTAAGAGGAGAACATGTGGGATCGGTATAGTCTAACGCCGAGTCTGAGGGTATAGCCGTAGAGCATGCCCAAGGGATACAGGGCATGTGCCAGAGGTCTATGCCTGGCAAGAAAGTTACCATCCCAAACACATATGCAGTGAATACCGCTCTCAGGGGGACATTACAGTTGGCTGCTGAATCTTCTATTCAGGTAAGACCTTTCCATAGGCGAAACCTGGAGGACAAAGCACAAGCTATTGGAAAGAGCAAGTTCAGTGACAATGCACCCCACATCTTTATTGGCAGTAAGCGGTTCACTGAAGTTGGTGGCAGCATGAAAGCTGGCCAGAGGTTCCACGTACTGTACCTGTGCTATTCTACAATTAAGGGACCACTTACAGCTTGGTAAGGTGTATACTTAGTTATACATTACAAATGATTGAGACATTATCAGCTACTTTGAGGGATCTAACCATGTAAAATGGACTATACTAGCTTTTCAAGCAGGTTAGAATTGGGCAGGTTCAGTAGAAGGACCAATATTGTCTTGCAAGACTGGCTCGGAAATCGGGCACAGTTGCTGTTTACGGTAGATACCAAGTTGCAAATATCATCTCGAGTTTGGAGGTGGAGCAGACTTGCATGACTAGCAAAAATTTCTGTTATGGGTATCAACTATCTATCGACCCTACGGGCATTGTATGGGTTAAAGAGTGATTAGACAAATATGCATGTTGTGATGCTCAGGTTCAGGTTGATACATTATGATGATGGCATATGTTAGTCATGACAATATATATATACGTTCAAATTATGTTTTGCAGGTTTAATAAACTGCCCTAAGGGTTGGGTTGTTATATCTATCCTTCCATGTGTTAAGGGCTTGGATAGCACCAAACCACAGAATTTTTCTTTTCCAGGAGATTAAATAGTTTGTTATGCTCATGTTCCATTGAAAGGTATAAATTGCTAATGTTTGTAGTTCATGCTAAATGATCGTTTGTTCATTATGGAGTTATACTGCCATTAATTGGGTCAATGAGCTTTCTCATTGAGTTGGCTGTTGCAAACAAGACTCGCTCTGTCGGGTCCACACTGGTTATCAAGGGGTAGGTCCGAGAACCAAAGCCATATGCGATGGTGACATTTGTGAACACTATTTCACCAGGAGGCTGCAGCTATATCTTTAAATTTGGCTGGAGTTTATTAGGTGGTTATCTTTCTAGCACTGGTTTAGTGCAGCAGGTTCAGTCGCTACATAATTGTTATGGTACAGGATGATAATGTCTGTAAATTATAATATATAATATTATGTTATAAATACCTGAGCACACCAGAAGGGGTCAGGTCTCAAAATAGTCACAGGCATACCAGGGGACCTTTGATAAAGTAAGCACACATATATACAACAGTGCCAAGGTCATCAAGAGCCTTGGAGTTCTGGACTAGCAATGTTGTTAGTCACAACAAATTTGGGAGAACGTATTGTTCAGGACATTCCAGATGATAAAAACATAGAAACATAGAAACATAGAAATTAGGTGCAGGAGTAGGCCATTCAGCCCTTCGAGCCTGCACCTCCATTCAATATGATCATGGCTGATCATCCAACTCAGTATCCCGTACCTGCCTTCTCTCCATACCCTCTGATCCCCTTAGCCACAAGGGCCACATCCAACTCACTCTTAAATATAGCCAATGAACTGGCCTCAACTACCCTCTGTGGCAGAGAGTTCCAGAGACTCACCACTCTCTGTGTGAAAAAAGTCTTTCTCATCTCGGTCTTAAAGGATTTCCCCCTTATCCTTAAGCTGTGACCCCTTGTCCTGGACTTCCCAACATCGGGAACAATCTTCCTGCATCTAGCCTGTCCAACCCCTTAAGAATTTTGTAAGTTTCTTTATGTTATGTTATGTAGGAATGGATTCTGATTCCAGATCTCATGCCACCAGGCCTGCTACAACATCAGCAGCAAGGGTATTTATGTTCCGCTGGGTCGCATTGTTACGGCTGCAGCATGGTCCAACGAACGAATCTCCAAACATCTGTAATGACCCATTGCTGAACCAGGAGTATTTGTTAATTCTATTTATGTTCTGGTTATATCTTCCATTTGATGAGATGGAAATATTATTGTTTCATTTAAACAGCATCAGCATGTTTTACATCTATGTCATGACTGTATGCATTATGAATGTTTTCCCTTCATTTGTCAATGAAGCAGCTGTGGTTGTGTATACTCGTTTCACATGGCATGAAATCACAGAGCTTTGAAGTCTTCACGTAGTCACTCACGTAACTCCGAAGTAAAAGTAAAAAGTAAGATTAAATGAGAACTTACCAGTTTGAGGTTTGATCTTTATTTTCTCACCTCCACTTAATCTTATTATTTTTGTTCTGTCACTATTAACTGCACACCGGCTCTGAGATTGACGCACGATTGCTGTAGGGGTTCACATGCTATCTTAACTCCTATAAATAAAGACACAGGTGTTCTCATTTAATCTTTTACTATTCTGGTTTAAACTATACAGTGGGGGAGTGAAGTTAACAACGTAGAAGCATATGTGTGAAGTTAACGGGAAAAGAGTGTGGGAAATGTCACGTTTGAACGAACAATGCAGGGGGATGGGAACAAATGCAAGGAGACAGAGGGGCATAAAAGGAGGACGGAAGCAAAAGGTAGAAGGGAAATAAGAAAAACAAACCTGAAAGCTGTGTGCCTTAATGCGAGGAGCATTCGTAATAAGGTGGAAGAATTGAATGTGCAATTAGTTGTTAAGGAATATGATACAGTTGGAATTAGGGAGACATGGCTCCAGGGTGAACAAGGCTGGGAGGTAAACATGCAGGGGTATTTGAAATTCAGGAAGGATGGGCAGAACTGAAGAATAAATGGGGTGGCATTGCTGGTTAAAGAGGGGCTTAATGCAATAGTAAGGAGAGACATTAGCTTGGATGCTGTAGAATCTGTATGGGTGAAACTGTGGTACAGCCAATGGCGGAAAACGCTTGTCGGAGTTGTATACAGACCACCAAACAGCATTAGGGAGGGGGATAGCAGCAAGCAGGAAATTAGGGATGCATGTAATAAAGGTACTACAGTTATCATGGGTGATTTTAATCTACATATAAATTGGCCAACCAAATTGGCAGCAGCGCTGATGAGGTGGATGTCCTGGAATATATACAGGTTTTTTAAACCAATATGTAGAAGAACCGACTAGAGGACAGGCCATTCTAGACTGGGTATTGTGAAATGAGGAATGATTAGTCAGCGATCTTGTTGTACAAACACCCTTGGGCAACAGTGACCATAATATGGTGGAATTCTGCATTAGGATGGAAAGTGACACAGTTCATTCAGAGACTAGGGTCCTGAACTTGAATAAAGGAGAATTTGAAGGTATGAGATGGGAATTGGCCAGGATAGACTAGCAAATTATACTTAAAGGTTTGATGGTGGAAATGCAATGGCAAAGATTTAAAGAGTGCATGGATGAACTCCAACAATTGTTCATGCCTGTGTGGCGAACAAAATAAACGGGTAAGGTGGCTCAACTGTGGCTAATGAGGGAAATCAAGGATAGTTTTAGTTTAAAACACTGAATCAAGCACTTGAAACAACTAAATTTTATTTTACCAAAAGTGAGTTACAGATCATCTACTGTACCTATCCCGCATGGGTTTGATCCTCGTGTCTGCCTCTAGGCCTCGCTCAGACAGAGACACTCCAGAAGTTCACGCAGTCCCAAGTGTTCTTCCAGAAGATCGATGCTGAGCCTAGTGATCACGGACTTTTACATGTCCCTGGAACTTGAGGGGCTGAACCACATGGGGGTGGTCTCTCAATAACCCAATTACAGATATCTATTAAATACATGCATAACAGGCATTCCCCTAACCCAATTGTACAACAGTTCAATACATTGTATTCAAAACGGACTTCGAGAGGAAGCCAACTTAGAAACATTTACCCTGATTTACAGAAAACCAAGACAAGGCTCAATCAGCACTTGGCAAAATCAAACTACAACATTATTTACAAGGTCTATGTCTGGTTTGCAGCCATCCAATCCATTCTATACTTTTTGCACCAAATTGACAGGGTTTGCAAATCTTTCCATTCTTTGCTTGCAATTTGTGTCTAAACTCCAGACACTCTGGCACCTCTTCGCAACTTGTCCCAACTCTGCCGTCAATTTGACCAAATCTCTCAGCAACCCTGAAACTTAACCCCATTTTGAAGTCCTAGCTGCTCCAATTTAGCCAGGATTAACAATCCATCCTTTTATCATAATGATAACCCATCATTAATGATAACGAGTGGCTCAATAATCACTAACCAGATATACATAAGTGTGCTTTACATTTCCCATCTATCAGTAACACAAGATGATGATGTTTCTTCTCAAAATCTTGTCAAGTGTCCTGAGTTTTCATGGGCATAACATCACAAGTTCTGTCTGAGGAGTCTTCACCTCCTGAGTTTTTGTGGGCGCAAATTCCCTCCATCCGTGTTCCTTCCCAGTCTTCCATCACCTTACACAGTCGAACCTAACCCTAAGAAGCTTGGGACAAAGCAAGTTACCATCATGCACTCAAGCTTTCCCACACATTTGCTATTTATATTTATATTTCACTTGAACCTATTCCTATTCTATAATCTATTGAACATATTATATTGTGCTCTATTACTGTTTCCTATTCCTATTCTGTTTCCTAATATATTGTTTATTATTCTAGAATCAACACTAATTAGCCTTCTCATACCCACACAATGTAATAATATGCATATCTGATGTCAGGTAAGCATATCATTTTCAGCTGGGTTCAGTCCAGATTCCCCTGCAGGTGTGACCTTAATTAAAAGCAAACCATGATCAATGTTCCAAGTTAACCAAATTCAGTCTCAGCCTTCAATTTACTATTCCACAGCATTGGAGTCAATAATACAATTCCATTCCAATTCCTGTGGAATTCTCAGCTGTTCAAATTTAAACATTCAATTTCCTTTTCTATTAATTATATCCTAAGTCCAATCAAAAATGCCAAATCCAGGGACAATTTCTTTCCACCTTGATAATATAAGCCATTTTACCATCTGGGGTTAAACAATTCAAATCCATCGGGCAAATATACATCGGCTTTGCTATTTACAATACCATTCAAGTTTCTCCCTACAGTTAACCAAATCTTTCCTCCAGCACCTCCTCTTATTTATACATGCACTCCTCACTATGGTAACTTGTTACTATGTTGATTCTCCATTATATTGGCTCTTTACTATGTTGGCTTTGTTCTCTGTCTAGGGGTTCTCACTTTTACCTGTTTGTTTTCCTATTAGGTAATTTCCTAGATGGTTAGCATTGATCTTCCGAGGGGCTCATTATCTAAATTTCCAATCTACCTCATCATTTTATGTACCACCACCTTGTGTCCCCATGATATTTTCTTAGCTACTAAATCGGCATTATGATTTCCAATGTTCACTGGGGTCTGTCCTTTAGTATGGGCACTATATTTTATTACAGAAATGTGTTTGGGTAGCATTAAGGCTTTCAATAACTTTGTCACCAATTGTTTATGTGATATTTGGGTTCCTGCAGAAGTTAGAAATCCCCTATTTTTCCATAATAGTCCAAAATCATGCACCACCCCAAATGCATATCGAGAATCAGTGTAAATGTTTACTTTTACATCTTCCCAATAATACAAGCCCTAATTAAAGTGAATAATTCAGCTTGTTGTGCTGAATAGGGTGATTCAAAACCAGCTGCTTCTACAATTTCAATTTTATGATTAGTAATTGCATACCCAGACAAATTCTCACCCGTGGTCCAATGGATGCACTACCATCCACATATAATGTGATGTCAGGGTCTTCCATGGGTACATCCCTCAAGTCCTCTCACTGATGTTTCCTCCTCTATAACAAATAAGCAATCGTGTCCTGCTTCTGCTCGCTCTTCTGGGGGTGAAATAGGAAACGAGGCTGGGTTGGAACGAGGGGGTGCCGTCGAGTATGGCTGCTCTGCCTGCAGCTGTCTGTCCTTTTCACCTTTTTTTTTGTTCTTTAGTGTTTCAATGTTTTTGTTTTGAGCTCTAATCTTGTGTCTGTGTGGGTGGGGGGGGGACTGTATTCTCAGTACCTACCTGGTCGGAGTTGCGGCTTTCCACCGAGCCGCAACTTTGCCCCTTCCTCCCGGCCTACCAATGGGCCTGGAGCAGCATTTCCTGCCAGACCAGCCATAAATTTTAGTTTCGTTGGCGGCACAGCGCCGAAGCACCATCGCGGAGCAGGCGATGCCTTACCCGGGTCGCCGTATGGTAAGCTCCGGAGTACTGAGACTGCCGACTCCAACATCGCAGAGCTGTGGTCGCGAGGTGTCCAGCTGCAGGCGGCGCTGAGTTTAAACACCGCGGTGCCTGGGATCTCTCGTTGAGATCGCCAGTAGTGGAGCTCCGACTAGCGCGGCCTGTGGACATTTGGGAGCCGTGGTCTCGGGTAGGAAGCGGTCGTTCCAGACAGTCCAGGCCGCTGAGAGTGTTCTCCCAACACAGGAACTCCATCATCCGGTGAGAGGGCCTGTAACAGCGGGCCATCATTGCAGCGACTGCGGTGGCCTCAATAGGCCCGACCATGAGTGAACTAGAGGAAGAGGACTGGACCATGTTGCCTTCCCTCACAGTGGGAACCATTGTGGGGGTGATGATTTTATGTTTTAAGTTAAATTCTTTGATGTTGTGTTTTATTTTTATTGGTGTGCTGCAGATGGCTCGGGGAAAACATGGCTGCTGGAGGTGAGAGTGAACGCTGGCGCTGCTCTCTCTCCAAATTGTGTATTGCTGCTGTATATGTTGTTTTTGTTTCATGTTTGTTTAATTGTAAGGTGTCAATTTTCGTTTAATTGTAAGGTGTCCTTGAGAGTCCTGAAAGGCGCCCTATAAATAAAATGTATTATTATTATTGTTAATTAATGTGCAGTGTTTAAACTGCAATTTTGGATTGTTTAGCAGGTAGATCTCATACTTATTTTGTCGGGCCATTTTCAAACGCTGGGTTTGAAGCTGCCCCAACAATGCCTACCGATTGTGGAATGTACATTACAATTTCCTGCTGGGATGTCAAATTAGCAGCCGATTGTAAACTATTGTAAATTGCAGTTAAGCTTTGAGTGGAGAAAACCACATATCCTAGATCGACTAGATGATTTATTAAATTGTGCAGTGTCTTCCTATATTTGGAATCTAGATTACTGGATTCATCTTCACTTGCCACCTGTAGGTTATCAACATACGCACTAATGTTGAATTCATTTTAAACTTTAAAGTACTTCGCTGATCCTGCAGACACCTGGAAAATAAAGTAGGCGAGTTGACCAATCCTTGAGGCAACCTGGTCCAGGTATATTGTGGTCCCTTATAGGTGAAGGCAAACAAACATTGGCTGTCATCATAAAGAGGAAGAGAAAAAATAATGCATGTTGTAAGTCGACTATTGAAAAAACTTTGGCTTCAGGCAGTATCTTGGCTAGGGTATGGGCGGGATTTGGCACTAGAGCATCTTCTTCTTCTTGCATATGGCGTGCACAGCATAAAGTTATCAGACAACTTGTTCTATTTGATCTTATTTGATTGTGCATGCCGGGTTGATTGCATTTGTCAAAACAGGGCAGACCACATGAAGTTTGCAATCTCCCACCCCGGCACTAGGGCATGAAGTGGTTCTACAACAGATTTGTTTTAACTTAAGTCTTGTACGAGTCTATATTGACCCTCCTTTCCCGGTTTCAGATTTCAAAATTGCTTTTGATAATTATTCGGGTTTGGCAAGGTAACTGCCTTTCTTACCAGCGTTCCTAGGTCTTTAGCTCTAGCCGGGAAATTCACATTTTGAGTGATGTGAATAACAGCCTCTTCAATTCTTTTCCATTATTGTGCTGGTATTTTAGCATATTCAGCAGCTCCCCCTTTTCCTTCCACTAGTGCCATTACTTCTATTTCCCATTCCTGTCTTTCGAATGATTTAAAGAAGGTTTCCAGCTCCCTGTCCTTTCCACTCCTTTTGTAAGCCAGTGTCATTATATAATTCAGAGAATCGCTCTAAAAATTCATCCACTTCTCCACGTTTCGGTCTTACATCTAATATTCTGGCCAAATCGATGGGTTTCTGAAGGGTGTTGGCAAGAACTGTTATAACAGCTTCCTCCCTTGTCCCATTATCCGCTATTATATTTGCAAGAGCTTCATGTGACGGATGTCCTAAATTCGTTAGGAATCTGGCATGTTCACTTGGGGTAATTATTTGCTTGATCACCGCCCATAAATCCTGGGAATCAGCATGATACTCGCATTGTAGTTCTTAAGTGATCCACGAAATGTGATTTTCTACGATCGGGTATTTGACTCAAAGTAGCCATCTTGTTCCCATAGTGAATAGACTCCATTTGTACGGGGATTATTTGCGCTTACAGCATGGGTTGGATACAAAGAAGGATTAGGCATTTCCCTTACAGGGAACTGTGTAAGGGTTGTTGGGGTAGCTTCAGGACCTACCTCGGCCTCTTCAATTATAGTCTCACATGCAGATGTATCGTCCCCTTCACCAGGGGGTTCATGGTACTTTCTAAAGGATTTTCTTCCTTTCTTAACTGCTCGTTCAATTTGGTTAGGGGCATGTTCTTCTTTTTCCATAACTAATTTAGTCTTTTTCTGAGTTTGGCTTCTGGTACCGTGAACTCTAGGACTGTCTGTGATGGACAGAGTGATCGGGGTTAAGGAAGTTTGTACCCTGGGATTTGATTGTCCATTCCTATTATGAACTTCGCGATGTGCATTTGAGGTATTGGGATCGATGAATAAGGTGGTGGCTCTGAATTTCTAGTTCTAACACTCTCCCAGTCTTCTAAATAGTCATTGTCATCTCCCTCGTAACCAGTGCCAACCATCAGGTCCTCCAGCCTAAGCCTTATGGGTGATAATCTTTCTGTGAAAGATTTTTCGTTTTATCTTTAACACTCTCAGGCTCTTCCCTTATGGCCCTGTCTCATGGTGCGAGTTGACCCACGAGGTACCCCGAGTGAAAGACTCGTGGTTGTGTACGAGACTTCAAGTTTATGTTCAAGTGTTTAACCGAGTTCCCACGGGTATGTCATTTCTGCGATGTTCCAAGTTCCTCCTCCGAGTTACCAAGTTCCTCTCCCGTTACTCTTGAGCCAACCGTGAATTAAGGTATGTTTTTAATAAGCAACAATGTTAAAAGACATCTCCATCCTGTGGCTTTGAGTTATTTCAGCGCGGCCGCATCTATTGATACGACCTACAAAGGGAAAATGCGCACCCTCCAGCAACCAATAATGTGGTAAGTGCATTTCTTGGTGCTTTATGTTTTTAAATACTGTATTTCCCGGGATGGGGGGAGAGCTCCGTTCATAGTATTTGGGGAATCTGGCGTTGTGAAGGAGGGGATTGGGGTCAGTAACCCACTTGCCACGCACCAGTCTGAGTGCAGGTAGATGGGACTAGGTGACAGTAATTCAATTCAATTCAATTCAACTTTAATGTCATTGCACAGATACAAGTAGGGGTACAACAAAATGCAGTTTAGTGACACTACGAAGTGATAGCAAAATATAGGTAAATACAGATAAATAAATACAGATGTGGAAATCTATCGGCGGGACTCCGAGTTCAGCAGTGCGATGGTATTATTATAGAAGCTACTCCTCATCCTGCTGGTGCGGGACCTGAGGCTCCTGTACTGCCTCCCCAATGGTAGGAGGGCAAACAGTCAATGGTTAGGGTGGGAGGGGTCTTTGATGATCTTCCCAGCCCGTCTCAGACACCGTCTTCGGTGGAGGGCATCCATGGCAGGGAGCGGGGCCCAGATGATGTGCTGGGCGGTTTTCACCACTCGTTGTAGTGCCTTCCTAACTGCTACGGTGCAGCTTCTGTACCAGACCGTAAAGCAGGTGGGTCCGGATGCTTTCAATGGTACATCGTAGAAGTTGGTCAGGATCTGGGGGGACAGGTGGGCTTTTTTTGAGCCTCCTCAGGAAGTAAAGGCGCTGCTGCGCCTTTTTGATCAGCTTGGAGGTGTTGAGGGACCAGGACAGATCCTCCGAGATGTGTACCCCGAGGAATTTGTAGTTGGAGACCGCTCCACCTCAGTCCCGTTTATATGGATGGGGGTGTGTCTGCCCCCTCTGTTCTTTCTGAAGTCGACAATGATCTCCTTCGTCTTCTGGGAGTTGAGGACGAGGTTATTATCGGCACACCAGGTTGTCAGGTGCTGGACCTCCTCCCTGTAGGCTGACTCGTCGTTGTCGCTGATCAGTCCTACCACCGTGGTGTCGTCGGCAAATTTTATGATGGCGTTGGAGCCATACTTAGGGATGCAGTCATGGGTGAAGAGAGAGTAGAGGAGAGGACTGAGCACACAGCCCTGTGGCACACCAGTGTTCAGTGTTATAGTGGAGGAGGTGAGGTTGATCCTAACAGACTGTGGGTCTGTTAGTGAGGAAATCCAGTGTCCAATTGCAGAGGGAAGTGGAGATGCCAAGACCGCTGAGTTTGGTGATCAAGCTATCGGGTATGACAGTGTTAAAGCGGAGATGAAGTCAATGAACAGCAACCTGATGTAGGTGTTATTGCTGTCCAGGTGGGTCAGGGCAGAGTGTAGGGCTGCCGATATGGCGTCCTCTGTAGACCTATTGGTCCGGTAGGCAAACTGATGGGGGTCCAGTGTGGGGGGGGAGGCTGGCTTTGAGGTGAACCAAGATCAGCCGCTCGAAGCACTTGGCTATGACAGGGGTGAGTGCCACTGGCCGGAAATCGTTGAGACTCCCTGTCGCTGATTGTTTGGGCACTGGCACAATGGTAGATGTCTTGAGGCAAGTGGGGGACGACACCCTGGGCCAGTGACAGATTGAAAATGTCAGTGAGGACCAGGGATAGTTGTCCAGCACATGCCCTGAGCACCCGCCCGGGGATGCCATCGGGGCCGGCAGCTTTGTGCTCATTCACCTTGCTCAGTGCATTCTTGTACAGCAGAGGTGGAGAGACTGAGGGGTTGTTCATGCGGGGGTGGGAGCAACTTTGATGGCTGGAATTTTGTTGTCCGGTCAAAGCGGGCGTAGAAAAATGGTTTAGCTCGTCAGGAAGGGAGGCATTGTCTGGGGGGGGGGGGTGTTGACTTTATGGTAATCGGCAATGGATTTGATTCCTTGCCACATGCGCCTGGGGTCAGAGTTGTTTCGGAACTGCTCCTCGATCCGCCGTTTGTGATTGAGTTTAGCATTCCTAATTCCCTTTTTCAGATTGGCCCTGGATGAGCTGTATCCCTCAGCATCGCCAGATTTGAAAGCGGCGTCGCGAGCCTTCAGCAGGAGTCTGACCTCCCTGCTTATTGTCGGCTTCTGGTTAGGGTAAGGTCTTTATCTCTTTGTGGGTAGTGACATTGTCCATGCAGAATTTTATATAGTCCAGAACGGTTGAGGTGTATGAGTTGATGTTCACTTGGGAGTTGAAGGTAGCCTGAGTGGCAAACAGACAGAAGACAGAGACAGCCCCCGCAGGCCAGACCTTCACTGTCCTCACGGAAGGTTTCACACGTCTGATCAGAGGTGTGTATTTGGGGAGCAGGAACA
Source organism: Okamejei kenojei (assembly GCA_035221665.1). Lineage (NCBI taxonomy): Eukaryota > Metazoa > Chordata > Chondrichthyes > Rajiformes > Rajidae > Okamejei > Okamejei kenojei. The sequence goes on along the minus strand of CM069136.1, from coordinate 90,958,714 downwards.
GAGAGAGTGGTCAGACTGTCCAGGTGGGGGAGGGGGAGGGCTTTGTATGCTTCAGTATAATATTGGTGTATACTAGGTCCAGAGTCTTGTTTCCTCTGGTTGGGCAGGAGAACATGTTGGTGGAATCTGGGAGTACAGTTTTAAGGTTGGAGTGGTTAAAATCACCTGCAACAATAAAAGCCCCCTCTGGGTGTGCAGTTAGTTGTTTGCTTATAGCATCTTGCAGCTCTTCCATTGCTAGCCTGGCATTAGCGTCTGGGGGTACATATACTGCAGTGATAACAATCGATGTAAATTCCCTGGGCAGATAGAAGGGCCTGCACTTTATCATCAGGTATTCCAGGTCAGCAGAGCAGTGGCTACCAATCCTGACAGGCATCTGTACACCATGAATTGTTCACATAAATGCATAGATCCTACCGCCCTTAGTCTTACCGGAGTCCACCGCTGTTTCTATCGGCCCTGAAGACAGTGCGCCCCTCCAGCTCGATGGTGTTATCCGGGATGTTGTCGGTGAGCCTTGTTTCTGTGAAGACCATGGCGTTGCAGTCGGCGATCCGTTTGTGTGTGGGTGATCCGCAGCCGCAGTTTCTCGATTTTACTCACCAGGGACCGGACATTCGCAAGGAAAATGTTGGGCAGAGCTGGCTGGTGCGAGTTTGAGCTCAGCCTCGATCTCGACAGCCTCCGCGCTTCCCAGTCCTTTGTTCGCGGTCCCTGCGCCGCCATTATTATATATATTTTTCAAATCTAAATCTCTCATATATATATAGATAGAGATAGAGATAGAGATAGAGATAGAGATAGAGATAGAGATAGAGATAGAGATAGAGATAGAGATAGAGATAGAGATAGAGATAGAGATAGAGGAGTTACCCAGCAGTAGGCAACCCAGGAACCACTCAAAGTGTATATATACATATACGCATACACATATACATATACACATACACATATACACAGGTCTGGGGAAGACGGAGAGGGGAACAATGAGGACACAGAAGTTTAGTGGGGAATCTCATTGGTTATTATGAAGGAAGTCCAGATGCTGGTTTAAAGATAGACGAAATGCTGGAGTAACTCAGCGGGACAGGCAGCATCTCTGGGTAGTGGTCTAAGAAAGGGTCTCGACCCGATACATCATCATTCCTTCTCTCCGGAGATGCTGCCTGTCCCGCTGAGTTAATTCCAGAATTGTGTGTGGTGTGTGAGTTACTCAAGCATTTTCGTGTGTGGTGTGAGTTACTCCAGCATTGTGTGTATGTGTGTGTGAGTTACCTTAGCATTGTGTGTGTGTGTGAGTTACTCCAGCATTGTTCGTGTGTGTGTGTGTGTGTGTGAGAGAGTTAATCCAGCATTGTGTGTGTGAGTTACCCCAGCATTGTGTGTGTGTGTGTGTGCGAGTTACTCCAGCATTGTGTGTGTGTGTGCGAGTTACTCCAGCATTGTGTGTGTGAGTTGCCCCAGCATTGTGTGGTGTGTCACTCCAGCATTGTGTGTGTGCGTGTGTGTTACCCAGCACTGTGTGTGTGAGTGACCCCAGCACTGTGTGTGTGTGTGTGAGAGTCACTCCAGCATTGTGTGTGTGTGTGTGTGAGTTACCTTAGCATTGTGTGTGTGAGTTACAGCATTGTGTGTGTGTGTGTGTGTGTGTGAGAGAGTTACCAGCATTGTGTGTGTGAGTTACCCCAGCATTGTGTGTGTGTGTGTGTGTGCGAGTTACTCCCAGCATTGTGTGTGTGTGTGCGAGTTTACTCCAGCATTGTGTGTGTGAGTTGCCCCAGCATTGTGTGTGTGTCACTCCTTAGCATTGTGTGTGTGTGTGCAGTTACGCCCAGCACTGTGCGAGTTACCCCAGCACTGTGTGTGTGTGAGTTACCCCAGCACTTGTGTGTGTGTGTGTGTGTGTGCGGTGTGTGCGAGAGTCACACTCAGCATTGTGTGTGTGTGTGTGTGTGTGCAGAGTTACTCCAGCATTGTGTGTGCAAGTTACTCCAGCATTGTGTGTGTGTGTGTGTGAGAGTAGAGTCACTCCAGCATTGTGTGTGTGCGAGTTACTCCACATTGTGTGTGTGTGTAGTGAGTTACCCCAGCATTGTGTGAGTGCGTGAGTGAGTTACCCCAGCATTGTGTGTGTGTGCGTGTGAGTTAACCCCAACATTGTGTGTGTGAGTTACCCCAGCATTGTGTGTGTGTGATTGAATCATGAATTGCCAAGCCACAAGGCACTGTAGATACAAATAATATCATACACAAGAAAGGGCAGATGTTAGTTGAAAAAAAAGTGAACACATGGGGCTGGAGAAATTTGGAAATGTCATCCCGTCACCCATTCCTTCTCTCCAGAGATGCTGCCTGCCCGCTGAGTTAAAAGAGTTCCACGGTAGACTCACGAATCACTAAGGTAAACGCACGGGCCACCACGTTATAAACGAGTTTAAATGTTTCAATTTTTAACTTGAACTGTAAATTTGACTCGTGGAAAAAATCAAACATGTTTGATTTTTTTCACGAGTTACACGTTTCACGGGTACCTGCCATTAGCGCCATGAGTCGCTAAGTTGCTCGCAAGAGTTCCGACGTTCCCCCCTCCCGCTACGTTTTAGTATACGTGATTAACCGCGAGTGACAACTCTGGGTCACTCGTGGTTCAACTCGCACCGTGAGACAGGTGTTTTAGGGCTACCCGGAGGTTCAAATGCTTCAGTATCTTCTAATATTATCCCTATTTTAGAGTTGCTTCCTTCCAACTTACCATTCTTTCCTCCGCTCTAATCGCTTTCTGTTCGCTGCACATGCAATATAATCTGCTCAATGTATTTTAATCCCTCTACTGTATCTATGCCCACTTTGTAGGCATAATTTGTTCCTAATTCTCTATTTAGCGATCCAGATCAGCTTCTTTTGTGGAAATTCACTACATATTTCTTGCAGAGGACTGTCAGAGTCAGCGGTCATACCTTTATTGGTGTGATTTCGCATTTCATTTCGGAGTCACGTGAGTGATTCCGTGAAGAAAAAAAAAGCCGCCAGCCCGCATGCGCGTCATATACGTCGATGCATGGCGCAACACTGACTGGCAGGCGTGCTGCTCCTGCCAGCGGTAAGTTTAAACCTGCAGGTAAGTTTTTAAACTTTCCAGGTTGTGTTTTCTATTGCAGGAATCTCTTCTTGCAGAGTTTCCTGCTGGATTACGGTGCCAAGTCAGGATGTGGCCATGGGGAAACCTTTAAGGACCACGTCCCAGTCACGGACCGTGAGGAATCCCGGTCATGACCTTGGGGGAATCCTGGCCACGGACCGCAGGGTAACCCGCTACGGAGACCGCGGAAGTGCAGGAGTGGCAGCGGTTAATTTCGCCTTCTGAGCCACTAGCGGTGGAGCCAGCAGCTTCAGACTGTGCCGGCAGCAACTTGGCAAAACCCACTGGGAGGGCAGCCACTGAGAAAGTCCGTATGGCCCGTTGACTGAAACGAGTCGGGCCAGGAGGATTCCTTTTTTCCTTCTTTCTTTTTTTCCATTTGATTTTTTCATTTTTTTTTTTTTTTTCTTTTCTTCTTTTTCCTGGAGAGGATCCCCCATTCAATGGGTAATGTTCTTCAGAAGTCAAACCCACATGGAGCACCTAAATGGAGAGGTGTTCCATATGGTATGCTCCAAGGAAGGGTAGTTATATCCTCGCGGGTTTCTGCGGGACCCCACGGCAAACAGCGCCTGTGTACAGGGCTGCACACTGTCTCCCTCTTGATGAGGGAGCAGTCGGGGTCAGTTCTGTCAGACTCGGAGTTTGGAGGTATTGCCGGGAGGCATACCAAAAGGCACGAAGGATATGGTCCATGGAGGGGCCACAACAGCGCAGGTCTCCTTGGGGCCTGCAGTAACAGCACCGGTGTACAGGGGCTGCACACTGTCTCCCTCTCAGAACAGGGAGCAGTCGGGGTCTGGGTAACTGACTCCAAAAAACTTGGAAGTATGCCCGTGGCACATACTGGAGTTCCCTGAAAGTGCCGGCAGTGAATCAGCGCTATCAGGGGTGACATGGAGGCGCATGGTACCCCAGGAAACCAGCCACCATATCTGCTATTCGGGTAAAACCTATTCAACAGGTGAGACCTGCATGAGTGAGCTAAAGCTGTCGAACTACAAGTACAGCCTCATCGTTTCGGCAACAATACACCCCACACCTCCATCGGCAGCAAGCGGTTCACTGAAGCTGGTGGCAGCCAGCAAGCTGGGCAGAGGAGGGCTTTAGGCCAAGGCTCAAGCCGGTCTCAGGAAAATATGGAATCCACGTACCCTACCAGTCCTCTCCAATCAAGGACGGAAATAGAACCCGCATGAGGGGCCTTTGGGGTCCATAAAGACTACCGGTAACATTGAAGTTATGGTGGGTCTGGTCTCTCCGAAAACATGGGGTATGTGGACCTATTTACAATTTGGAAACACTTGTAAAAACCCTGTAAACAACCTGTTATGAAGCAGCCCATGTTCATCAAGAGTAATTGGCAATATAGTGGCTGTGTTTTCATCTGTGCATTTGGACTTTGCCAATTAAGTGCCATGTAGGTCGTTATTAACAGACATATTCCTATTACCAGCTGAAGCTATCAAAAGTCACAATAGTGTATTCTACATTGCTCCTGTACCTTTGACTCAGTGACTCTTCAGTTATATTACAAACTTTTACTAGTACTCAAAGATGAAAAAATTACGAATACCATCTCTAGTTACGGAGGCGGAATGGGCTTTGCATGCTCACCACATGTTGATACACTATGGTGGGGGCATTTTCGCTGGTGTATCATCAAGTAAAAATCTATGACACACAGTATGGATGTTGTATCCAACATATTTAAATGACATTGTGGTTCGCTGGAAACACCGAATATCAATATGTTTGCATCCAGGCTCTATCACCATTGCAAAAATATGTGGCACAGTGGCAATAGATGTATTCTCACTACACTGAGGAGGAATGTTCTTTATGTCCTTCCTCCATTTTGCCTCCTCAGTTGGGTCATGCACTAAAACCAGCAAGATCTCGCCTCGGGCATTTCATACTGACTGACTGGCCTATGCAGCCATGGTTCCTGCTAAATGTTGGGAATGATTATAAGACCTGAGATGGTTGTCCTAAACAAAAAAGTTCGTGGTTCACCTCGTGACTGAGGAAACCATCCTCTGCATGATAAAATCAATTTATTAGACTTGAGTCTCTGAGAAGACCATTCGGGCGGTATGGGGTTGCCAGAGACCGATCCATGTTCGTGCTCACTGCAGAAATGCAGGGATAGCACTAAAAGCAGCACAATTTTTCCTCATCAGGTGAATGGGAACTGTTTTGGTTTTAATGCACAAGTTGCATATAATCGGCGCAGATAACTAACGTCCTCTGAGTAATTTCAGAGGGTCATTGACAATCAATTAAGTATAGTCCATAACTGTGCCGACGTGCTTTCTCATCATAGTTGCTGCCAAGTGATCAGGATCCATCTCTGTCGGGTCTCACTCTATGATATCCAGATTATAGCTATCTTTAACATAATTCTCCCAGGCCCAGGTACTCGGAGAATTGGGATGTTAGCATTGATGTTAAACGCATTCACCAGTAAGGCCCAGCTACATCTCTATCCCTGGTCAAACTCACTTACAAAGTGTTAAGCATCATGGTGGTATCTCAGCGCAACTGTCCAGCACTACTTATATTGCGACTGGAACATAATTGGCATCTGCTAATAATATAAATTTTTTATGTTTAAGAATGTAGTAAGCAGAGCAGACCAGGGTGTCCGGTCCCAACTATTCTCATGGCTTACCCCATGGGACCTTTGGTTGTCTGTAAGTCCACTCATTTTTACAAAAATAGTTCCAAGGTCACCAAGAGCCTTAGAGGATCTGCACCTAGCAATGGTTGTTAGTTACTAAAAAACCTCATAAAAGGAATCTAGCCAGACCATCGCTAGGTGGTCAAACAGGTTTTGGCTAAGGCAGAAGTAGATAACTATATCTTCTATCTCACTCCACTAGGCTGCTACAACTTACAGCAAGCGTGAAACGTTCTACTGGACCACACCCTAGCGGCTGCAAGGATGGGTCAAACGAAGGAACTTTCCAACATTTTATAATAACGCAGTTGCCAGACCAGGGGTATTTGGCAAAATTCAATTTATATTGTTTCATAGTTTCCTATTCCCCGGAGGTAGGGAATCACTAATATTCCCTTTGATGATTAAAGCATCCGCCTTTTTAACAACCTGTCACGGCTAAATGCATTAATCTTTTTTTTCACTCATCCATGTCAATTGATGCAGTGGTGTAGCTTGTATTTGTATCCGGCATGAAATTCACAGAAGCATTGGGTCTTCCACGGAATCACTCTGTGACTCCGAAAAGAACAGTAAAATAAAACTAGAACTGTACTGTTTGAAATTGATCTTTATTTTAGAGGAGTTACGATGAGCGATTACGTGCCCACCGAACCCAACCCTCGTATCACGTAGTTCTCTCCAATCTTCTATTTGCAGTCAACAACAGTATCTGTGATTTCACAAACACAAACACACCGTTGCTTTGAAGATACATGCGCATGCTGCAGCGGCTTCTTCCATGTAATTGCTCATCGAAATCCTCATAAAATAAAGAATCAAACTTCCAAACTGGTAATGTAGCTCAATTAATCTTACGATTCAGTATAGGAGAAGGAAGCAACTCTAAACTACTAACTTCGCTCCTCTTAACACTTTTCCCTTTTAATTTTCAAAATTAACAAAGTAGTTTTGGACAATTTTCAAATCAAAATCTCCAGAAAACAACCAATCAGACTTCGCATACATTTTTCGCAGTCCATCTCCTACCCCCATCTTAATCTGAATGCATGCAAAATAACTCTAAACACATGAGCCAAAATTGACCACAAAAAGAAATTAGTCCACTTATCAGAAGAAATCTATCTCTATATTTCCTCATAAAACAAAAACGTTCACTTATTACAAATCACGCCATCCCAACAATCCACCTCGTGGAGTAACAAATCATTTCAGCAGGAGACTCCTCCCCGACAGCGATCGAAGGAGTACAACCCCTGATTGAACCACCCCAATTCGACTATAACAAAACGATATTAACAAATACGAATATCTAACTTAAACACTATGATAATCTAACTTAAACATACTCTCCTTCAAGTTTTTAATCTGTAAAACGCTTACAACACGCAGCAACTCAAAAATGGTCCGAGGACTTAGCCACAATCTAAATCTTAACTTTTAATTACTCTAATTTATTTACCATACAGAGAATATACAAAAATCCGGATCCTATGACAAAACGGAAAGCTAGATCTTACAAGTCCATAAAATATTTAAGTGTTGGCCGCACCAATTCAACGAACACACAATCTCACTCAACAGCCGCGTCACGCATGTTACTCAGCAGTGAAACCTCTCCCTCTAATACAGAATAATTTTCCCATTCCTAGTCTACTCTTTGCTGAGGAGTTGCTATAACAATAAATAATACTTTTCATCCCGAATGTTACTATTGCTCTGCTAAGAATGGACTTCCATGAGACCACTCCCTCCTCTCAATTTTCGACAGAATTAGGGGTACCCTTGATATTCGATTACTTTTTTATCAAGTAAACAGGTTCCTGCTCTCAGGTACCCTTTGCTCTAAGTACTAGTCAACAATCGACCAGAAGGTTTCTATTCACTGGCTATTCGGAAATCAATCACGGACATGAAGCACCAACTTCGAAGTTCTATATACAGGAATTTGAATTCCACTTTACTAGCGAACTTCAATATGAAATCCAGTATTTGAAATTTGGCTGCCAACATAACTCAAACTCAATCACTAATTTTTAGTGCAGATCTCACTTGGGTTATGCGGCCTCGACTCAGCTAAAAATGCTCATTAAATTCTTGAACGAACTGGAGTATTCCAGCCAATCTATACTCTGTCCGTCCAAGCCCGGTATATTCTCGTGATTCTTCGTCCCGTCACTTTCAGGAGAGACGTCGGATACCTACACATCAGATACACCCTTCTGCAAGTACCAGATCCTGCGCCTACCACTTCGCACTGTGAATATCCTATGCCGTTTTTTGAAGCGTAACCTTTTCAATTCACGTTACCCTGGCAACAATCCGATCGAAGGCGAGACCTGTCTGTTCATACACACCAATTCAGATACCAAGTCTAACCCTGGCCACTCCTCTCCCCAATAAAGCGTGTTTTGGCTCTCGTTTAAAGGCAGCTGCAGGACCTGCCCAACTACGACTATTTAGGGCCTCTACCCAGGAAAGGGCCTCAACCAACTGCCACCCAGGGCCTCTAAACCCAGCACCTGTTTATGGGCCCTCCAACCAAAAATCGTGTCACACTATTCCCCCGTGCTTGCTATAACTGTTTCTAATGATCTTGATTTGACCCTTTCCGCTCTGACTCACGAAGTGCTGAAAAATCATGCGAAAACTGCATCGTTGGGCCCAATTTCTACACTCCCGACGCAACACTGAACACCCTGATCGCAATCTTGTGTTTTGGGTTTTTTTTGGATCCCGGATGAGCCCCCATGATTAATTGCTTGTTTCTAAGTTTCCCCAAGTCTAGTTACACTAAAAACACTTGAATCAAAGCACTTGAAACAACTAATTTATTTTAACTAAAAGTGTCATTACAAGATCAGACTACAGTACCTATCCCACCCCGGGATCGATCCTCGTATCTGCCTGTTCAAGCCTCTAGGCCTCGCACAGACAGAGGACACTCCAGAAGTTCACGCAGTCCCAAGCTTACTTCCAGGAAGATCGAACCTGAGCCTCGCGATCCGCAGATATTTTACATGTCCCGGGATTCGAAAAGGGTCTGAACCACATAGGTGGTCCTCTCAAAACACCCAATTACAGATAACAATTAATCCCATACATAACTGCATTCCCCTAACCCAGTGATACAACAGTTCAATACATTGTAATTCAAACGGACTGCGAGAGGAAGCCAACTATCG